>JAKUCM010000188.1:0-57881 GCA_023374145.1 Lepidium sativum | reverse complement strand
AAAATACTAAAATAAAATAAAATTGATTAAATAAAAAAAGTTTACAAATTGTTTTTAAAAATTCAAAAATCGTCGGAACAGTCTAAATTCCCCGAGGCAGAGCCGGTGTCTTCGTCTTCAGCATTGATCTCCGCAAATGCATCAACCAACTCTGGATCCTTCTTGGCTAGTATAGACCACAAGCGATCATATGTCGTAATTTTCTTTTTAGTTTTGGCCAGCTCGGTGTTAGTATGATCTAACTCTTGGGTCTGTCGATCGACTATCTCTCGAAGGTCATCAGAAGCTGCAGAGGATTGAGAAAATCATCAGAAGCTGTCGTTTTCTTGAACAATTTCTTGTTCCTTCTATATGGATGATGCATGGGCAGAAACCGACGATGAAAATTGAACCAAGAAGATTTCTTGTCATGTTTTAATTGAAATGCACCTGACCAACCCATACAATATGGACAAGATAACCTTCTATGTGTCGTCCATCCTGATAACATTCCATACGCCGTGAAGTCACTTATTGTCCACAATAAAACTGTGTGCATGTTGAAATTATGCTTCTGCGAGTAATCGAAGGTGCAAATACCCTTATACCATAACTATTTCAGCTCGTGAATCAGAGGTTGGAGGAACACATCGAGGGAATGCTTAGGATGACTATGACCTGACACTAGAATACTCATAAACAAAAATTTGGTTCACATGCACATATCCGGTGGAAGATCATATGGTGTCAGTATGACATGCCATAGAGAATATTGTCTACCAGATAAACCAAATGGGCTAAATCCATTAGTGCATAAACCTAGATATACATTTTTAGACTCTTTAGCGAAGTCAGAATGTAGCGTTTGAAAATGTTTTTAAGCCTTTGCATCTGACGGCTGTGTAACCTCCCCATCATTTACTTTATGTTCAGCACGTCATCTCATTGCAGATGAGGTCTCCTCCGATTGATATAATCGTTTCAATCTATCAGTTATTGGAAGGTACCACATACGTTTGTATGGGACACGCGTCCTTCCCTTTGTTGCACGGTATCTTGGTTTTCCGCAAAAACGATATTCTTGCAACTTATCATCATCTTTCTAGAAAATCATGCAATTTTCACTACAAACATCAATCATTTATGATGGTAAATCCTATACCCGCAACCACCTTCTGCATTTCATAATAACTCGCAGCAGAATTATTATCTATTGGCAAATACTCTTTAAGCACATCAGCAAATTGATTCATACTTCTCTCACTTATGTTTCCTTCACTTTTAATAGACATCAACCTAGATGCTAATGACAGTTTAGATAGACCATCTCTATATCCCTCATAGATGGGTTGATTTGCAGCATCTACCATATCATAAAATTGTTTTGCTTCCACATTAGGTTCTTCAATAATATTTTCAACGACACCAGAAATATTACCATGATATGCATCTGTAACCATATCATGATGCATATTTCCTTGTTGATGAGCATAATTTTCAAACATACTACCACCAAAGTTGTTATTAGCATAATCATGACTAACTTGATCATTAACACCAGCACCCGTATTACTACTTCCAGCACCCAAACTATACCCCTCCCATGAGAAAACAAGACATAATAGTTTGGAGTAAATCTTCTATTATAAACGTGTTTTTTGACCATATTGATATTCAAATATTTCTTGTTCTCACACTATATACATGGACAAAATATGTTACCGTCATTTGGAGTATGTGGGTTATTTACCGCCTGATTTATAAATGCCCGCAACCCATTTCAGAACTTCTTCATCACTTCTCCGGTATCGATATCCCTTCAATTATACATCCATCGTCGTAAAGTGAACATTTCATGTTTCGACGTCATTTTCTTATCAAGATATATAATTTAATGAACTTTTTTTGGCAAACAAAATTTTCTCTCACTAGTTTCTCTCTCTTATTACTTCTGGTTTGGTGTCAAAATACATTCTCATGTGGGGGATATTTATAGGGAAAAACGGAAATTCTACTACGGAATTGCAATGTCGCAAACGTCAAACACAAAGATGTCGCAAAACTGCAATAGAAATTTGGTCTCGCAAGAAGGTCGCAGGTTTGCGATGTTATTGCGATATATTTAGCGGTGTCGCAAGAACGTCGTATAAGAATCGCAAAAGCACCGCAAACTTGCAACGTTTTATCGGCGTCGCATTTCTGCTACGCTTTTGCGATGCAAATTTTGGCATCGCAAGAACGTAGCAAAGGCAAAGCAATTTTGCGACACCCTTTTGTCATCACAAATTTCCATCGCAAAAGAAATGTTTTCTTGTAGTGGTAATATATAAGACGAGGGAATTATGAATGGAATAGCTTATATATTCAAGAAAACAAAAGAAGATAGAAGCTGTGAAAGAGCTATACAATGAAAAAAACATTGCTTCATTGTATATTGGTTTAGAATTTCTTAACACCTTTTGTTCTAATGATACAAAACTTAACGTTATATCTACGGTTACTGTAGTACTTAACATCTTTCTCATTTCTTCAGTCTGTTTTTTTTTTTTTTTCTATAACTAATAACCACAATCAAATTTAATAATCTTCTAAAACTGACGGATTTTAGTCATATTGATTAAACAATCGGCTTTAATGAATAATAAAAGAAAGAAAGCGATTTTGTTTTGTTTGTTAATGTGGACGTTAACTCACTTTCTCAGTCAATTCTGTAACATATATTATAAAGAAAAAAAAAAGAATCGTTAAACCAATAGATGTTTAGACATCACAACCAATTCCAAAAAAAAACATTTAAAATGCAATGAAAAATAGAAACTTATGTTTAATATGACACAGTATTGAGTTATTCAGCATAAGGGAAAATTGGAGTGACGTTTTGTCGTGAATCACGTTGTTATTTGCATAATATCACCTAACTTTATTTTTTTTTCTAGACATTTTGATTATTATTATTTTTAAGAATTATTTGAATGGATACACTGTACAAAAATATATATCCGAGATTAAGTATTTCTCAAAGAAATATAGTCTAGGGGTAGTAGTTAATTTACAAATTATCAGGCACTAAATTTTAATTTTTCTCCAGTATAAATAAAAAATAATATTTTAATATATGAAATTTGGCTATACATCAAACATAATCAATTTATTTATAAAAGTAAAATTGACAGAAAGAGTATTTGTTATTCCTACGAAATCTTATCCATTGTTGTACATATTAGGTCTATTGTACCCCTACGTAATTGGAGTAGCAAACGTCACATCAAATGCTTAAGGCAATTCCAAAACCTTGGACATTACGAAATATAGTCTTATTGAAATATTTAAATATAAAATTTCAGAACGTGTCTCTTTGGTTTTATCTAGGTATCTAGAGAGTTTAGCAGTTTCGCTTTCGTCAAAGAAGAATACGTTCATAGAACTTAAAATTTATTCCTCTTTTACTCTACACTTTTTCAGAGACCTCAAATCCTCCTCAAGTATTCGTTTTTTTTTTCCTTTCAACACTACATTTTTTTTCTTCCATCATTCCCAAAACAAAATCTCTCATCACCTAAAAGTGTTATTTGTTAACCAGCGTGAATAACTAAGTATTTGTCATTTTTTAAACATTTTTGCAGGATTTCGAGTTTCGATTTTTGATTTTGCTGAATGTGTATTTCCTTTGCAAACCAAATTTTTTTATATTCTCCCGCAAAACTAAAAATCTAGAGATTCACTGTTCCCTTGAACCGTTACTGATAAAATTTCATGATGTTTGCGCCAAAAATCAACTGTAATAGGGTGTTTATTTTCTCATACTTGATGATTTTGCTGAGTTTTGTTGATTATTATTTTACTTTTTCGCTTCTTAACATCACACTTACTGGTCTTGAACTAACCGTGAACTTGAAATCTAGTAATGATATACTTTCTTGCCGCGTACCACATGCTAAAATGTTAGAGCATCTGCATCAAGAGTTTAAGGGGAGGTTCTTGGCTCAGGTTTCAAAGAATTTTTAACTAAAAAAAAAAAAAAATTCAAATAGTGAAGAGCCGGTTCGCCAGAGGGAACCCGCAAGAGACGGGTTCGCCACGTGGCAAACCCTGATTGGCTTCGTTTTTTTTGTTTTTTTAATTTTTTTTTAAGAACTCCCCTAAGGGATTCTTTAATGTAGATGCTCTTATGGTCAAAATCAACCGTACCAGGCGGTTCATTTTTCATTTATGTGGAATTTGCTAAGTTTGTTCATTTCCTTATTCACTTTTGCTGCTTCATGACAGTTCCGCTAACATCTTGCTTACTAACTACTAGCTAAGATTATATCTGAATTTATCACTTAGAACATGTCCATTGAGGGTTTTTCCCAAAGGGTCTTATGAATAAAAAAAAGAAAAAAAATTACAAATGGGAAGAGACAAGTGAGATAAGTCTCTTAATTGAGAACTTTTAGAGACCCTATTGGAACTTTAAATGCCACATGTGTGATTATAATTGGTTATTTTTTTAGATAGATTAAAATATTAATTTTAATTTTTTTAAAGAGACTCATAGAATCTCTTACTATTGGAGGTGGTCTTATATATCTAGGTCAAAATTTTTTTATTGTTTGTTGTGAACTGCTTTTATACCGCTTTTGTTGCTTGAACAATTTATGAACTGCTTTTAGTGTTGGTTGAACAATTTTTTATCTAGGTCTTGTATCATGTTTTTATACCGCTTTTGTATTGCGGCCGTTTTCTGCATAATTTCAGTTCAATTTCTGCGATGTTTGTTAAACAACAATTTAGCCGGTTCCTTTTGTGGATCACAAATGGTGTCTGTATTTTTCCGTTTGCTTTGCAAGCTAACATGCCCTATAGCCGCTAACTTCTATATGTTTACACTACAAGAGAACATTAGTTTAGGTACCATTTTTTACAACGTTTTTGGGACGTCATAAAATAGGGAGGTTTTTGCAACTCCCTTACAACGTTTTGAAATTACGTCGTAAAGGAGTTGTAAAACTACAACGAAAACTTACGTTGTAAACAAGTCGTCATTTTACGACTTCTTAACAACACTTTCCCATTGCTCAAACAATTCGTTGTGAATTAGTCCCTAAGTTGCAACTCTTTTACGACCTCTATAATTTACATCGAATTAACATCGAATGTCAAAGTAGGTATACACGTTTTTGTTGTTACGTAAAAAGTTTAAATAAAATTTAAACTTAGAGTTGTAAAGTTGTTGTTAAATTAAAAATTTCGATGTTAGGACGTCTCTATTTTACAACTTATTTACGACTAAGTAGTTTACAACTATTTAAGGACGTAATTTCAAATTAGATATTTATGGTTAGGTACAAGTGTTGTAATTTACTCGTAATTTGCAGGAAGTTGTAAAATCATAGTTAATTTTTTGCCTATATAAGGAGGAAGCCTCTCTTCATTAATCACAACATCAAAAAAAAAACGTGATAGAGGGGAAAAAAACGGTTTTGTGGAAAAACCCAAAAAATATCTTTCGGTGGAGATATATTCGAGCAACGGAAGTGGATGTATATGCATAGAGATGCTGCTGGTATCATGACAAAGGAGTTTATGAATGGGGCAGAAATATTCATGCACCAAGCTAGTCTAACCGAAATCAATTTGTTGATTTGGACAGAACAATCATATGCTCGAACCCCATGCGTCCATAACTGTTTCAGCTCATGAATCAAAGGTTGCAAAAACACGTCAAGAGACCGTTTTAGATGATTAGGACCAGAAACAAGTATACTTAGGAATAAAAATTCTTTTTCCATGCACATTCCCGGAGGAAGGTTGTAAGGCGTGAGGATTACTGGCCACAAAGAATATTGTCTGCCAGACATTCCAAACGGACTAAAACCATCGGTGCATAGAGCAAGGTAAACATTCCTAATATTCCTAGCAAAATATTTGTGTACCGTATTAAAATGTTTCAACGCCTTGACATCTGAGTGATGATTAATCTCTCTTTCTGTCTGTGAATGCTCTGCATGCCATCTCATCGTAGATGCTGTCCTCTCCGACTGATATAATCTCTTCAATCTATCAGTTATTGGCAAATACCACATCCGTTGATACAAAACCTTCTTACGCCCACTCCCTTGTGCCTTATATCTTGGTTTGTTATAGAACCGACATTTTTGTAACATATCATCATCTTTCCAGTAGATCATACAATTATCTATACAGACATCAATGGTTTCGCACGGCAACCCAAGACTATAGACCAATTTCTGCGTCTCGTAATATGATTATGCACAAACATTGTCTTCTGGCAAATACTCTTTGAGCATCTCAGTCCACATATTCATGCATGATTGAGATGAATTACATTCTGTTTTAATATTCATCATCCTAGCTGCCAATGATAATTTAGACAGACCTTCTCTACACCCCTCGTAGAGAGGCTGGTTTGCAGCATCTAGCATGTCATAAAACCTTTTTGCATCTAAATTGGGTGCCTCAACAACTATAGGTTGATCAGTATTAGTTTCCTGAAATGCGTCTGTGACCATTTCATGCATCCTATCATGCTCTACACCCCCAAGAATCTCATTCTGATAACCAACATCATGTAAATTACTTGATTCACCTATATTACCATCAACATTTTTAAAATTACTACTACTTGCTTCATCATTTACACGACTGTTATCACATTCACCATGGTGAAACCATATGTAATAATGCGGTGTAAACCCTCTATTTAATAAATGATTCCAAACAGTTTCTACTTAGGAAAATTTCGTATTTCTGCATTTCCGACAAAGACAGAACATCTTACCCGATTCAACCGTGATTTCGGTTAGACTAGCTTGGTGCATGAATATTTCTGCCCCATTCATAAACTCCTTTGTCATGATACCAGCAGCATCTCTATGCATATACATCCACTTCTGTTGCTCGAATATATCTACACCGAAAGATATTTTTTGGGTTTTTCCACAAAACCGTTTTTTTCCCATCTATCACGTTTTTTTTTTTTTTTGATGTTGTGATTAATGAAGAGAGCCTTCCTCCTTATATAGGCAAAAAATTAACTATGATTTTAAAACTTTCCGCAAATTACGAGTAAATTACAACACTTGTACCTAACCATAAATATCTAATTTGAAATTACGTCCTTAAATAGTTGTAAACTACTTAGTCGTAAATAAGTTGTAAAATAGAGACGTCCTAACATCGAAATTTTTAATTTAACAACTTTACAACTCAAAGTTTAAATTTTATTTAAACCTTTTACATAACAACAAAAACGTGTATACCTACTTTGACATTCGATGTTAATTCGATGTAAATTATAGAGGTCGTAAAAGAGCTGCAACTTAGGGACTAATTCACAACGAATTGTTTGAGCAATGGGAAAGCGTTGTTAAGAAGTCGTAAAATGCCGACTTGTTTACAACGTAAGTTTTCGTTGTAGTTTTACAACTCATTTACGACGTAATTTAAAAACGTCGTAAGGGAGTTGCAAATACCTCCCTATTTTACGACGTCCCAAAAACGTTGTAAAAAATGGTCCCTAAACTAATGTTCTCTTGTAGTGTGTCTTGCCTGGTAACACGCCCCCATGGACACTAACTTCTGTGTGTGTAGTACTTTTATCCATATTATATGAAATCCACCTTATTATCCTCTAACTAGATATTTAACTGTATCATTGTCCCATACATGCAGCGCTTTCCTATTTGTTGCCTGCTCAGTTCTTCTGTGTTGTATTTTGCATCGTAATTTACCCATAGTTGTTAATTCTTTTCTTAGCAAGTAAGAGATTTTTTATATGTTTTCTCACTTGCGGTCTACTCGGTACCTTTATGAGCCAAGTTGCACCGAGACGGGTACGGAGACTGAAAATGGGGATGGGAACATGGACTTAAAACGGACAAAACTTAAAATTTATAGAAGTAGAAACGACATTGATACGTAATATATATATATATATATATAGAAGTCTCATAAAATATCAATAAAAATACGTAATATGTATATATATATATACACCTTCCATGAAAAATTTATTTAACTAATATAGTTTCCTAATTTACATTTGAAACGTCTCAAAAACGTCCCCATCTTTAGACCAGACCGTCCCCAAAAACTACTCAACGTCCCCAATTTTAAGAACATGATGGAAACGTCCCCAAACTGTCCCCATGGCGTCTCCATCACGGAAACGTCCCCAAAACGTAAGACGTGACGATGGTGCCGTCCCCGTGGTACATAGTTTATGAGGGTCATTAATGGAGTCTGAACCTTTTCGTTTTATCTTCTCATCTAACACGACCGATATGCGTTAATAATGTATGTTATCTTCCTTTTTACCTGCTAACCTTTTTTCGGTAAATGTTTAGTTGCTCTACTACACCTTCCTTCACATGGAGTCTGAACATTTTCGTCTTCTCGTCTTCATGCATTATTCTGGTCTAATGGTCGTGATTCTTATCAAAACGCACGCAGAAAAGGATCTTGAGGAGTGCCAACAGATATGCACTCTTGATCTAGACTATACTGCAAAGAAATTTATTTTTTCCATTGTTGAATTTAATATTTGAATTTTCCGTTAATCATGTATTATTTATTCTCTCAGGACCCTCTCTTTGCTAAAACTTTATTACCTTATTCACTTCTGCACATTATTTAATTATGTGAAATTCGTATTACCCGTTACACTATGTTATGTTATTTTTTAATTATACTATCTACTGGTAATTGTTCAATTTTGTTTCTAGTCGTTATTGTTTTTTTGCACATACATATACTAACTATAAATTTTGTTACCACGACAAATTTATTTCTAAACTGCCCCAACAGAATTACTACTTTCTTGTTTTTAGCCGCTAAAGATTTTCCTACCATATTCTATCCATAGGCATCTCGCCCCTACACACCTCAACATAGATAATATCACAACTATTTTCTCCTGATAGCATATAGCTTCTACGCCGCCTACACTAGGTTCTTAGTTTTGGTTCCAATGACTAATTGGTCTTTCTCACACATAGGCCTTGTACATCTCCTTAACAAAAGAATCGGACTTGTAGATTCTGAGTTTCTATCTTTTTTTTTTTTTGTATATTCACTTAGTTGCCTCTATTTTTAAGCCTAAAGTACATAAATTAGAATTAAAACCTAGTATGCACAAGTTGCCAACAAATAAAATAATGAACATAATCATGCAAAATGTGCCAAACTCAAATAAATGTGACCATCACCTATATATGTTATTTTTTACTTTTTTTTGTCAACTGATCCTTTTTTCTTGGTCCAAAACATCTGATTTCATTAATTGATTGAGTGGTTACACCAACTTGAAATAAAGAGATCTTTGCCAATTAATCAGTCTCAGAATTTGCTTCACGTTTGACAAAATTAAAAGAAAAATAATAACACTCTCGAGATAGGAGAAGGATATCTCTGAAGATTCCAAATATTTATTTCGTTGGATCCCTCGATAAGATGCTCTAAACAAGGATTTGGGAGTCAGAGAAGAGATCGATCTCCATTATCCCTAGATCTTGTGTAAGAATATTTTCTGTAATGTATGGTCGATATGTTTTACGGTTTAATTATAAAGTTCAAGTTCACATTAAAATTTGTAGATTATAATATAAAAGACAATACCGTGATGGATTAGTTTCGATCAACATTAGAAACGGGTGTATTTATAACCCTTTTCCCTTACTAATTTATATTTATAGTAATCTTCTCTATATAAAGTATATATACGTGGTTTTTCAATTAAATACATACACATATAACCATACATATATATATATATGTATAATGGAAATGGCAGTTGACAAAAGGGTTTGTATGTGTGTCCTATAAATACACAACAATGTAATTGTTTTGGTCGTGGCTTTTCCTATAAAAAAACAGTTACATATAAGAGAAATAAGATAGAGAAGAAGTTATGTTGGATTCTTTGTCCATCGAAAGAATCATCAAAAAGTCAAAAGGTTAAGGGAGGAGAAAAATCAATCTGAAGATTTGATCCATAACATCCACTAAGCAATGGATCAAGGTTAGTTTCTTCTTTAACAAGAAAACATTTGTTTCTTTGAATTAACACAACTCTAGAATAAAGCATGGGACATATTTCATGAAGAGAATCGAATTTATATTTGGTATTAGAGCCATCAAAATTTGTTTAGTTCACATAGATAAACTTGAATGTAATTGATTTTAAAGAGGATTCATGATTTGATCACAATAATAACCGTTACGTTTCATTATCGGTGAAGTTCGATCAAGTTAATGAGAATATCATGAATTCATATCAATTACGAATAAAATCTGGTTCAAATTAATCATTTCGTAATTGGTGAAAATTTTCGAACAGAATCGTTCATGTTCAAAAATGATTGAGAATTGTTTCGTTAAGAAAATGGAGAATACATGCGTGTAACTGTTAGATTGCATTCATAAATTGTTACTTGATCATCAAGTAACTACCATTATTATGATTCAATGTGTTGAATGTGTTTATATATATAAACTATATATAATATAAAGCCATGTTAAGCAACATAAAGAAATGGGGTCCCTTGTTGGATATGGTAGTAATAATGACCCACAAAGCATTATCAAGATAGTTTATATATATTTATATATAAATTAAAACTTCCGCTGTATTATATGAAATTAAGATAATTAATTGTATTATGAAATATTAATACAATATAACTCCGAAGTTTAATGGGCTGAATTATGAGGAGTGGTCCGAATAGATCCGGTTCACACTGGGTGTAATGTCTTTGAGTCATGCTATACTCACTGATGAGGTGCCTCCAGCCATTACAGCTGATAGCTCTGAAGCTGATAAGTCTCGCTATGAGATTTGGGAGCGATCTAACAGGCTGAGTCTAAACCTTATGAGAATGACGATGGCAGAAAGTATTAAGCCATCTATGCCTCATGAGAATGCTGTCATATAGATATCGAAGGGTGTCTCTTTGTACCTGAATGTGCTAAAAATCTTGTTTCCGTAAGTAGATTGGACGATTTATATTTTGATTTTAAGATTGGACATGGTGTTTTCTCTATGTATCAAAATGATTACTTTTATGGTAGTGGTACAAAGTTTGATTCACTTTATAAATTCAATCTTGATATAAAGTTTTCTGAATCTTTGTTTAATGTTGAGAATCAAGGCATTAAGCATAGTGCATCTAACATAAGCTCAACTTTGTTGTGGCATCAAAGATTAGGTCACATTTCAAAAGAAAGAATGATGAGACTGATAAAGAATGAAATTCTTCCTCCATTGGATTTTAGTGACCTAGATGTGTGTATAGACTGCATTAAAGGAAAGCAGACTAAACATATAACAAAGAAACCATCCACAAGAAGTACTCAACTTCTAGAATGAATACACATCGATATATGTGGCCCTTTTGATGTTAAATCTTGGAGTGGTGAAAAATATTTCATCACCTTTATTGATGATTATTCACGTTATGGATATACTTATTTACTGCATGAAAAGTCTAAGTCAGTGGATGTCCTATAGGTGTTCATTGATGAAGTAGAAAGGCAGTTAGAAAGAAAAGTAAAAGTAGTGAAATCTAAAAGAGGCGGTGAGTTTTACGAAAAATTTACTGAAAGTGGACAATGTCCTGGTCCATTTGCAAAGTTACTTGAACGTAGAGGCATATGTGCTCGATACACAATGCCCGGAACACCTCAGGAAAATGGTGTACCTGAAAGGCTAAATCGTACTTTAATGGATATGGTTAGGAGTATGTTAAGTAGTTGTTCTTTACCTCTTTCGTTATGGGTATATGCATCAAAGACTGCAATGTATGTACTGAACCGGGTTCCTAGTAAGGCAGTTCCTAAGACTCCTTTTGAACTGTGGATGAGAAGGAAACCTAGTTTACGACATTTACATGTCTGGGGTTGTCCAGCAGAAGTAAAGCCATATAATCCACATGAAAAGAAACTTGATTCTAGGACTGTCAGTGGATTTTTGATTGGCTATCCTGAAAAGTCGAAAGGGTATGTATTTTATTGTTCTAACCATAGTACGAGAATAGTTGAAACGGGTAATGCTAGGTTCATTGAGAATGGTCAAACTAGTGCGAGTGGTGAACAAAGAAAGGTGCACATTAAAGAAGTTCAGGTTGAAGACTCTTCACCTGTTGTTGCATCTCAAGTTGTTTTTCCTATTGTTGCAGCACAGTCAAATGACACAATAGTACACCACAATCAAGAGCCAATTCCACTAGATGTAGAAATAGTTAATGAACCAATCACAATTCAAGGAAAGAGTAGTGTACCACAAAAACCTTTAAGGCGATTTATAAGGGATAAAAGATCTGCCATATCAAATGATTATGTAGTTTACGCTATTGAAAGTGAATGTGACTTAAGCCTTGATGAAGACCCGAAAACATTCTGAAAAGCCATGGAAAGTGATAATTCTGAAAAGTGGTTAAATGCCTCAGAAAAAGAAATGACTTATATGGGTATTAATTATGTGTGGGACTTAGTAGAGTTGCCTGACGGTTTCAAAACCGTTGGTTGTAAATGGGTCTTTAAGACTAAACGTGACTAGAACGGTAACATTGAGAGATACAAGACTCGCCTTGTTGCTAAAGGTTTTAACCAGATTGATGGCATTGACTATAAAGAGACCTCTCTCTGGTTTCTAAGAAGGATTCTCTAAGGATTGTTTTGGGTTTGGTAGCTCATTTTGATTTAGAGCTTCACCAAATGGATGTAAAAACCGTCTTTCTTAATGGAGAGCTTGAGGAAGAAGTATATATGGACCAACCTGAAGGGTTTGTGGTCACAGGAAAAGAACATATGGTGTGTAAGCTGAGAAAGTCACTATATGGATTGAAACAAGCTTCCAGAAAATGGTATTTAAAGTTTAATGATATCATTACGGCATATGGTTTTGTAGAGATCATCTTTGATCGGTGTATCTACATGAAAGTTAGTGGGAGCAAGTTCCTTATCGGTCTTATATGTTGATGATATTTTGCTTGCTGCAAATGACATGGGCATGCTATGTGATATAAAGAAATATCTCTCTAAGAACTTTGAAATGAAAGATATGGGTGAGGCATCTTATATGATCGGAATAGAAATAATTCGAGATAGACCACAAAGATTGTTAAGTTTGTCTCAGAAAGGATATATCAATAAGATTTTAGAGAGATATAAAATGGAAAAATGTTCTGCAGGAAAAAGTCCAATTCAGAACGGAGACAAGTTCAGTAAAATACAATGTCCCAAGAATGAATTGGAGCATAAAGAAATGGAAAGAATTCCTTATGCATCAGTTGTTGGGAGTTTGAACTATGTTCAGACATGTACTCGGCCAGATATCAGTTTTGCTGTTCATATGTTGGGTCAATATCAAAGTAATCCTGGAATGGACCACTGGAAAGCTGCAAAGAAAGTTCTCAGGTACTTGCAAGGCACCAAATAGTTCATACTTACATATAGGAGATCTGGTAACCTAGAGATCGTCGGATATTCAGATTCAGATTTTGTCGGATATGTCGATAGCAGAAAATCGACATTTGGCTACATGTTCCTATTAGCTGGGGAGCAGTATCTTGGAAGAGTGGAAAGTAGTCTGTCATTGCTACTTCCAATATGGAGGCAAAATTTGTGGCATGCTTTGAGGCCATAGTTCATGCATTGTGGCTGCGGAACTTTATCTCATGACTTGGGATTGTTGACAATATAGCCAAGCCGCTGAGAATTTACTGCGAAAATTCCGCAGCTGTCTTCTTTTCTAAAAATGAAAAGTGCTCGAAGGGAGCTAAGCACATGGAGTTAAAGTACTTGTCTGTGAAAGAAGAGGTGAAGAAACGTAGAGTATCATTTGAG
Organism: Lepidium sativum; assembly: GCA_023374145.1. NCBI lineage: Eukaryota > Viridiplantae > Streptophyta > Magnoliopsida > Brassicales > Brassicaceae > Lepidium > Lepidium sativum. Next base: position 44,057 of record JAKUCM010000188.1, on the reverse strand, counting down.
CACATTCGGACGGACATGATGGTAGCGGATCCGTTAACTAAGGGATTACCACCCAAGACTGTTTTTGGCCATATAGAGCGTATGGGTATTATAGATAAGACCTTGCTGTTCTAGTTGTGTTATGCTTATTGTATTTGTAACATTTTGAATTCACATAAGGATATGTTTCTGTATTGTGGATCATGTTATCATTATAGTACATGTATACATTTTGGTTTAAAGATAATATGTGTATTTGAGAATTAAAGACTTTCTCAATATTAAAGAAAGAAAAGAATAAAGTTAGAATTGGTGTGTGATGCATGGAAGGGAACTTGTCATTCAGTGATGAGCATCCACTATGATTCAATCAGTTATGATTTTGTTATAATAATTAAAGAATCTAATGAACTTGACATAAAATGCTCATTAGATATTGTGGCTTTTCCTATATAAAAAAAACAGTTACATATAAGAGAAATAAGATAGAGAAGAAGTTCTGTTGGATTCTTTGTCCATCGAAATAATCATCAAAGAGTTAAAAGGTTAAGGGAGGAGAAAAATCAATCTGAAAATTTGATCCATAACATCCACTAAGCAATGGATCAAGGTTAGTTTCTTCTTTAACAAGAAAACATTTGTTTTGTTGAATTAACACAACTCTAGAATAAAACATGGGACATATTATATGAATAGAAATCTAAAAATCGAATTTATATCTTGTACTTTGCTGATGAGCTCCCCTATCGCCATGGCTTCTGTAACCAAGGGGGACTTCACATGGTCCTAAAATTTTGCTTGACTTGCTATCAAGTAGTAATGAGGGTCCCAGATTATGCATCCAAGATCTGCAATTTTTCCTTCTTTGTTCCATGCGGCATCTGACATTCTTCTACGTGTGTGACAAGAGAGGAGAGCTCGATCATGTAATCAAGCCCAAAGTATATGAGGCCCATAGAAGCCCACTTTCACTCTGCAAACTAAGCCAAAAACCAATGAAACAGTATGACCAAAAACCATAAAAGCAGAGTCTGCAACTATGCGAAACGGCTACACTCTACCATCCTTGAAGGATAATGACTAGTTTTCATTATGAGTTGTATATGTGATGACTCCCCATCCTCTACATCCTTTCATACACTCCTATATAATGTGTAACCCTAAAACCTTGTAAATCAACATTTTAAAGATTAAAGTTCGGTAAAATTCAGTTTTTTCCATCTTCTTCATGGTATCAGCGCCCTTGTAGGTCCTCACAGACAGTACAATGGCCGAGCCTTACCCTTTTTCAAGTAATGTTCATATCCTTAGCCTAGTGAACAAAATGATCAAACTAATCAAGCTTTTTCCTCTCTACGGGGTCAGAATCCTCATGAAAAGTGGTGTTTTGTGGCCTTTACCTATTGTATCCAATCAAGGGTTCAAATATTATGTTCTCTTTATGGAAGAGAACTCTCGGCTAACTTGGTTTTACACTCTTCACACTGAGACTGATTTTGATTCAATGTTTATTGCATTTCAAAACTTGGTTGAAAATCAACTCAATAATAGAATCAAAGTGTTTCAGAGTGGTGGAGGAGTATAATTTATAAGCAACAAGCTCAAACAACACTTTTCAAAATGTGGTATTCAACACAAGATTTCATGCCCATATACTCCACAACAGAATGGTAATGCTGAGAGGAAGCATAGACACTTGGTAGAATTGGGGTTGTCCATGATGTTTCATAGTCACACACCCCTAGAGTTATGGGTTGAATCATTCTACACTGCAAGCTTTATAAGCAACATGCTTCCACCTTCAACAGCTGATAATCATAGCCTTCATCAAATGGTGTTTCAGCATAAACAAAATTACTCATTTCAATGAGTATTTGGGTTTGAGTGTTATCCGTGTTTACTACATTGGAAAAAAACACAAACTTGAACCAAGATCCCTTTAGTGTGTGTTTCTTAAATACAACGCTCAATACAAAGAAACTTGAGTTACAGCAAGAACATTCTCAAGAAAATCCTCCTCAAAACTGTCTCAATAACAACTACGGCCAAAGTAGGAGTTGTCAAGCCAATCCACAATATATTCTTCATACCTTGAAAACCAGTATTGAAGAACCTAAAGATATCACAGCCGCTCTTGCTCATCCAGGGTGGAATCTAGCTATGTTTGAAGGAATAAGGAGAATATATATGTTACGTACATGAATTCTGGTACCTTTAACTGCAGACATGAATGTGATGGGACGTAGATAGATTTTTAAACCCAAGTTAAATCTGGATGGGTCGATTGACAAGCTCAAAGCAAGGTTGGTTGCTCAAGGTTTTAATAAACAAGAGGGAGTGGACTACTTAGAGACATTCAGTCCAGTTATAAGAACTGCAACAATATGCATAGTAATTGATGTTGTTGCAAAATGATGGTCCATTAAACAGTTAGAAGTTCTTAATGTGTTTCTTTATGGAGAATTGTAGGAACTTTTCTTTATGATACATCCACCTAGTTTTCCAGACAAAGACAAATCTTAGTATGTGTAAGCTCACTTAAGCTTTGTATGGTTTAAAGCAAGGTCCAATGCCTTGGTTTGATACCTTCAACTCATTTCTCATTGAATTTGGCTTCAGCTGCAGTATGCTGGCCATCGTTGTTCACATATCACCAAAATGGTAAAATCATCTTTCTTCTACATGTGGATGATATCTTGCTTAAAGGAAGTGATCAAGAGTTACTAGACCAACTCTTCACAACATTCAATACAAGATTCTCAAAGACCTTGGTCCTCCTAAGTATTCCGTGGTATTGAAATTCAATCACATGATGGTTGTCTCTTTCTATGTTGACGTGCTTATGCCTTAGATATCTTACATCAACTTGGAATGACCAATGCAATCTAATGCCAAATCCTTTGCCTCAACACCTAGACAATCTCGACTCAAGTCCATTTCTAGAACCTACGTATTTTAGAAGTATTCTAGGAAAATTGTAGTATCCCATTAACAAAAAGTCAGATATTCAATCCTCAGTGAATTATATTTGTCAACTGATGCATTCTTCTACAATGTCAGATTATAGTCTTCTCAAGCGGGGTCCTTAGATATGTGAAAGGTACTCTAGAAATGGGTATAATTATACGTGGTCACTAACACTTTACTCCCATTTCATACAATAAAAGTGGCTAGGCAGGGTGTCATGAAACAAGAAGGTCTACAACATGTTTTTGCTCAATGCTATGTCATAATCTGATCTCATGCTTAGCCTCAAGACACCGCTCAGTCTTAAGGTCCTCAACAAACGCTGAGTATAGAGCTCTAGTCGAGACAGCTCGTGAATAACATGTACTTGAGTGTGACAATTTGTCTCCAATATACTTGAGTGCAAATTCAACACTACACAAGCGTAACTTGGTCACATAGAAACTAGGCATATTCCATCATCCCAACAAGTAGCAGATATCTTTACAAAATCACTTGTCAGAAGACCCTTTCTTCTCAACCATGAAAAACTTGATGTGATCTGTAATTTCATCCCAATCAAGTGATTAAGCCCAAAGTTTTATGTTTCGAGCTTGTTGGATAAGCTTCAAAGTTTGAGGCTTAAGTTAAAACTTTATTAAGTTGTATAAAGTTTAGAGATAAGGCCTAATAAGGTAAAGATAAGATCAAAGCTTCTAGATAGATTTGAGTTTGATATTTTAGTTTAGATATGATTTGCAATAGATTCATAAGGATTGCAAAAGGTCTATAAATAGGAGGTTGCGAGTTCATGTAAACTTACGAGCAATAACGGTTGTGTGTTGATTAGTTTTCTGAGCTAATATTTTCTGATCAATACAAAGGAAACTTTAAGTAATTGCTATTGTCTTTACAGCTTACCGACTTCTTAATCTAACAACAAAGAAAATAGTCATTAGCAGAGATGTTTTGTTTGTTGAAAATCAGAATGGAATTGGAAGGGAGATAAGAACAATGTTGACTCAGGACAGAGAGTGTTTCAGTTACCATGGGATGAAATTCAAGATGATGATGTTGAGTCTACGGATCAGGATGCTCATAATGAAGATGAGACTGATGCTGCAGAAAATACAGACAAGGTAGATGAAGTTACTGAAGAGACGATTAAGCCACTTAAAAGAATGCAGAGACAGAGTCATGTTCCATTATATCTGAATGATTATGTGCTCTTTGAAAACATCGAATGTGAAAGACTGTTTTTTTCACTCAATAATGAACCACTAAGCTATGAGGAAGAAAAAGATTCAGTAGAGTGGAACAAAGCGTGTGTAGAAGAGGTTAATTCGATTGACAAAAATAAGACATGGAGGTTGGTAAATAAACCCGCAAGTGCTAAGGTAATTGGTCTGAAATGGATTTTTAAACTTAATAGGAATGCTGTTGGATCAATAAACAAGTATAAAGCACGTTTGGTTGTTAAAGGTTATGCACAGGAAGCTGGTATTGACATTGATGAAGTTTTTGCTCTAGTAGCATGCATTGAAACAATTCGATTACTCATGGGGTTTGCAGCCTCAAGTGGATGAGAGATTCATCACTTGGATGTTAAAACCGCATTCTTACATGGAGTTTTAACTGAAGATGTTTATGTTTCACAGCCAATTGGATTTGAAAAGAAAGGAGAAGAGAGTAAAGTTTTCAAACTCGCAAAAGCCTTATATGGTTTACGGCAAGCTCCTCGGTGTTGGAACACCAAACTCGATGGGATACTAAGGGAGTTGCAGTTTACACGTTGTGCTAAAGAGAGCTCAGTATATTGAAAAGAAGAAGGCAAGAATTGTTTGATTGTTGTAGTTTATGTAGATGATCTATCTGTGACTGGAAGCACACTAAAGATCATCAACAAGTTTAAGTCAAATATGTCTCATAATTTCGAAATGTCTGATTTGGGAAGATTAAGCTTTTATCTTGGAATTGAAGTGAATCAAAGCAATGAAGGAATCCAGATAAAACAAGAAGCTTATGCAAAGAAGATATTACAAGAAGCAAGACTTGAAGATTGCAACAAGACACACGTTCCAATGGAGTTTGGACTGAAGCTTTGCAAAGAAAGTGAATCAGATCCAGAGATTGATGCAACTGATTATAGAAGAAAGATTGGCAGTTTAAGATATTTGTTGCACATGAGACTAGACTTAGCTTTCTCGGTTGGAATGGTAAGTAGATACATGCATCAGCCACGAGAGTCACATGGAAGAGCATTGAAACAGATTATGAGATACTTGAGTGGTACTACAAACTGCGGTTTGGTGTACAAGAAAACATGATCGAACACACTTTCAGGTTACAATGACAGCAGTCACAATGTTGACATAGATGATGGTAAAAGTACTTATGGTCACATTTTTTACTATGGAGAAACTGCTGTCTCATGGAACTCACAAAAACAGAAGACTGTTGCTCTCTCATCCTGTGAAGCAGAGTTTATGGCTGCAACTGAAGCTTCAAAGCAGGCGATTTAGTTACAAGAATTTTTGAGTGAAGTCACAGCCAAGAAGCACGAAAGAACTGTGATATACATTGATAACAAGTCGACTTTGGAGCTCACAAAGAAGCGATATCATTTCATTCGAGAGTGTATAAGCAATGAACAGATTGTAGTCGAGTTTGTTCCTGGAGAAAGGCAGCTTGCGGACATCTTAACAAAGGCATTGGCAAGAGTTCAATTCAAGCAAATGAGAAGTCTCATTGGAGTGAAGTGTTTATCAAAAGAAGATTTGAAGCTTAGAAGGGAGAATGTTGGATAAGCTTCAAAGTTTGAGGCCTAAGTTAAAACTTTATTAAGTTGTATAAAGTCTAGATATAAGGCCTAATAAACTAAAGATAAGATCAAACCTTGTAGATAGATTTGAGTTTGATATTTCTGTTTAGATATGATTTGCAATAGATTCATTAGGATTGCAAGAAGTCTATAAATAGGAGGTTTGCCAGTTCATGAAAACTTACGAGCAATAACGGTTGTGTGTTGATAAGTTTTTTGAGCTAATATTTTCTGATCAATACAAAGGAAACTTTAAGCAATTGCTACTGTCTTTACAACTTGAGAGCTTCCAACACCTTCCACATTATCAATGGTGCTAGTGGTCCATCTAAGAGTCCCGTCAGAGGAAGACATGTAAGTTTATTCCCTGTCTATATTAAAATTTTGCAGGATTGATTCTCCTCATCATTAAAATATTCTTTTATAGGGTTTTTGCGCCGAACCTCTTGTACATATGGGCAATGGAGGAGAATATGGACTGTGATTTATAGGGCTCCATATTAACTGCATGTTTTTGAGACTCCATGTTTTGAGAGGCCAAATTCTCTGCAGAGAAAATGGCCCCAACCTTATTTTTAGATGAACATGTTAATTTTTGGGGTTGTGTTCACCATATACCCATAATTTTCGAATGATGTCCTTCCTCTACGCTCCTTGAGTTGAGAACATATTTTCAAAGTAATCAAAGATTACATTTGTGATCTTCCCTTCATATGTCTGAATTTCTCAATTTTTGTCTTCAACTGGAGTAAGTCGTTTAACAGTTCTGCGTACCTTAGTTGTAGTATGGAAGTATGCTAAGTTTCAATCTCCCACCTTGAGCCAAAGTTGACGGCTTCTCTGTTTCCAAAAGTCGTCTTCAACTTATGTATTTCATTACAAAAACTAGGTGAGTGCCCGCGCTACGCGGCGAGATCCTTTTTTAATTTATGTAGTTTTGTTGCAATTTTTTTTTATTTTGGGAGAACTATGAGAGGTTCATTACGGAAAGAGAAACAAATGTTTTAAATATTGATGAACAATATTTCGGCTGAATATTTTGTCAACAGTCGAGACTACTTTGATGAATATTGGCCATGTTGAAGTGGTTGAACTTGTTCTTCTCGGTTCCTTTCTGTACAATATAGAAACACTGAAATTACAGCATTGAAGTCTTACATACATCAATATGGGTATTTATTGTATATGAAATTACCTCTGGCATGATAGTGAAGATTGTTGAAAATCTCTTTGTATACGATATTTTTAATGGCTGATTTGTTTTCTTTTTGTGTGGTGGCACTCCAAATTCGTAGCTCTTCTTTTGATGTGACGCGAGATAAAGTAACATAGAGTTGGTCATGACTGAATACAGGCTTGGGTAGATAGATACCCACATTTTGTAAACTTTGGCCTTGACTTTTGTTTATTGTCATTGCATAACAAACTCTAATAGGGAATTGTTGTCTTAGCATTTTGTATGGACAATTTGTATTTGCCGTTGTCATGATGATCCTTGGTATAAGCACCTTTTTCTTGACATTGGTGCCGGTTAGTATCTCTGCTTCAAGTACCTTCTCACCTAAACGAGTAACAAGCAGTCTAGTCCCGTTGCATAAACCTTGATTTTGGTTTATGTTTCTTAACAATATGATTGGGGCATACTGCTTCAAAGGTAGGTGATGATTTGGTAATCCTGAACACTTGAGTGCATTTAGGTACTCTGTAGTGTATACAAGGTTAACTCCATCATGGTCATCATCATCAGCGATACTTTCAGCACTAAGATACTCTTTCATTTCACCTCCAACTTTTGCTAAGAAGAAATCATTTAGCTTATCAACAGTTTCATTCCTTGGTGTTAGGATGGCACGACCTCGCAGATATACACAGTTTTGGAAAGAGTTTTCAAGATTTGGGAATGTTGCTTCCTCCATTTCTCTCATTGAGTTTTATCCTTTTTCCAAGAGTAATGTGTCTTCGATCTCTATGTAGTAATTTTCTAGAGAAGCTTCGTTCAGAGTATTGACACTTTTAGCCTCACCATTCCCAACTTGTAAAATCCATGCAGCAAAGTTTTTTTCGTCTTGCTTCATTCTCATGGTTTTGCTAAGAGTGGCAACGTAAGAACTTTGCTAAATGTAAGATCTATTAAGTGTTGCGAGAATTGTATCTTGTCTGCTTCCTTGTGAGATGACTGGTAATATTTGTCTGAAATCTCCACCTAACAAAATTGTCTTTCCCAAAAATAGTTTTGCTTCTGCATCTGGGTCGGTAAAACTCATGATATCTCTTAATGTGCGATCTAATGCTTCAAAAGTGTGATGATGTGCCATTGATGCTTCATCCCATATGATTAGATCTGCTATCTCAACCAATTCTGCGAGCATTGTTCTTGGTTTGATATCACACATCGAGTCTTCATGGAGATCTATTGGTATTTTAAATAAAAAATGAGCAGTTCTTCCTCCTGGTAGAAGTGTTGCGGCTATACCTGAAGTTGCAACAGGGATGACTATACGTATAGGGTTTTCAAGTACCACCTGGGCCATTAACGAAAAATAGTCTTCCTTTGCAGTTGATGATTGAATCCATGACTGCTTCGTAAACGAAAAGTTGCTCTTCATTTAGGTTGGACAACAATTGAATGTGGTTAGCTCTTTCTTCATCTTTATTGTAACTTAACTCATCCCGTACCATTGAGTACAATTGAATGTTGATGATCTGTAATCTTGTAGTGAGAATAGTTGGGGACAACCTCAAAGTTGTTAAGTATATAAACGTTGCCTTCTTCGAGCTGGTTTTTGAATTTCTCCATGCGACAGTGGTAGATGGACCCTTGCATTACGGTTTCCTGAATATGTATGGATAAACGAAAAGGATGTGTAAAGTACTGAACATCGATGGGAATGACTTTTGTACATTAAGTATATTAGTTGAAACATAGAAAATTATATTAGCAAATTTTATGTTAAAAGAAAATGCTAAGCAGGTAGGGCACATAATTACTTTGATTTTTGTTGTAGGTAAGAACTATTGGTAAAGTTTTATGTTAGTGGAGATGTTGGTTACATCCTTTTTATCAAAAGTAAACCCATAATAGATGAATTTCATACCTTTTCATCCAATAGTAAGAAATCAAGGCTGATGAGAGTTCCATTCTGTTTGGGGTTTCATGCCTCCCACATACGTAAAATGCGGACCATGACATGCTGCATTGTTTTCCCCACAACAAGTTCAGTGAGATGTATGTTTTTTGGAATGAGAGCAGATGAATTTAATGTTTGAGAAGCCACATGATAGTAATTTAGGATGAATTACTAGAGATAAAACAAGTTGTTGTCATGTACGATTATATAGATATGAGTTGGGAGAGTTGAGTAGTCACTGGATGTTTTAATTGTGTGTTCATAGTAATTAAGATACGTGTTAATTATTTTCTTCTAGCTGTAAGTATAGGAAGAGAAACAATTAAACGTTATACTTTCTTATTTGTACAAAGGTGAATGGATTAACAGAATTCAATACATTTCAACCTCAACATTGAAACTTTTGGGATTCCAAATGAAATTTATTGTGTTTTTACCTTAAATTTAATTATAAGAATGACTCCATAGTAATAAGAGAGAAACGTATATAGTGATTTAAGTTAATAGTGGAAGTGAGTTAATGTCTTTTAATGTTGAATTATTGTATTGTTAATGTCTCGTGAAGAGTATTGGTTACTTGAAGTTTAAGTAGTGTTGATAACTCATCATTTTTATGTTTCAACATCACGTATCTTTTTAAGTAAAGTAACCAATGAAATTATTTTATAAATCCAAGTCATCTAATACTTAAGACTATGTTCAATGATTTTTGTATACATCACCCAAATTCAGAACAAGGCGATATAATACACTATCGTTGAAGGAGAAAAAGAAAGATAATTAGAATGTGACTAAACATGTGTTGTAAAGTACTCCAGTCTTCTGAAACAAAGGTAAAACTGAACTGAAACCTCTACTTATATGAACTTATTTGTAACAGGACATAAAAACGTGACATCTGTTTGAACACAAAGCATAATTATTGTTGATAATGGAAGAGATAATACAAAATGACCCGATTTAGTTACAAACATTAGTAAAACTTTGTGATTGAAAAACAAGAACGTATTAAACATCACAGTAGCAGACTTCAGATATGCTTTCTGATATAACAGTACATGACAACCTCTGCATATAAATATGACAGAACGACCATACATAGCAATGGTTTCAAAAGAGACATAAGAGTAAAAACGTATCAGCTGACATGTGTTGGAAATTCCTGTAGGTTATGGATAGAGTTGTGGTTGTGATTCCTGGTGCGTCGGGCTGCTCACGTTCACAGGCGTGGGAGTTTCTGGTTTCGAAGAATGTGATGGCACAATGCATTTTTATTGAGAAAGCCATGTCTGTGGAGGAACTAAAGCAGTATCTGGAGAAAGAGTTTAAAGCAGACATGGAAGGAAGTGTTACAAAGGTGAATAACGGCTGCAACAGATTCGTGAAGAGTGATGGTTACTTAAAGGTTAAGTAGTGGAGAGGGAAGTTAGTTTTTGATGAGTTGGATTAATCAAGCAATTTAATTTGTGTTTTTTAGATGATGTGTCATGCTGATGTGTGAGCATCAGAAGAGACAACCCCGCTTTTATATATGTAATTGGCGAAGTTATATGGGTTTCTCTATATATAGTCTATCTAAAATCATTTTAACATTCAATATAATTATTTCTTTGACATATTTAATTCACTTTTGATTATAAAGAAATTAATATTGATTAAAAACAATTTGGTCAAATAATTAAATATTCATATTTACACCCTAATCTATTTCAATCTAAGGGGAAACTGTTTCTCAAAAAAGATCTCTAACTACATATGAAAACTCGAGTTGCGCTCGAGCCTATGATCGAGTGTTGAAAATATATGTGATGCGCATTCGAATCTTGTTTCGAGTGGATCGTGTCCTGGGCTACAAACTTTCAACTCATGGGCCTTTTTAGCACTTGAGCCAGAATGAAGCTAAATTCCACTGCACGCTGGACCACTTATAATGGACCAAATCGATCTAGGGTTTAACCTGAACTTAATATAAATATTTTTATACTGTTGTAAAAACCGAAGAACCTATTTTTTACTTCTTTTGTGCAAGCGCCATTTTATTTGTAATCCCGAGGCACCAAACCTTTTGTTTATGATTTTTATGCAGTTTTTTGTTTTCTTTTAATCTTGCTCTTAGGTCGAGTTCGAGTTTATTATTTATGTTACCTGCTGTGATTTTTGCTACTATTGTTTATTTTATGAAGTCTGAGTAGTTTAGCTAGGGTTCTTGAGGATGAGTTAGGTTAGCGTGGATCTTAGGTATTCTAGGTTGCTTGAGGTTAGGAATGCTTAGATCTCATCTGATTTGGTGTTGTTAATGCTTGTTTCACTATGATCAACTGAAACATGGTCTTAGACGTTTTAGCACCTGATAGGTGTTTGGTAGAATGTCTGACCAAACTACCTTCAAAGATTCACACTCTCAGCTCGAGGGATCGAACATCTGAGGTGTGAATCGTCTCGGAGTGAGTTTTTTCTTCATGCCGTTTAAGTTTTCAAACGCCTATGGTGATAATTCTGTTAATAGTTTAGTCGATTTTGTTTGCAACGAGAGTAGATTCAGTGCCTTGTGTACTTGCTGCCTAAAGGTCTACTCTTTTGAGTGTTTTCAAGCGCCTAGTGGATCTAAGTGATACGCTGTTCCGTGATACTCATTCCTCAGAAACCTGTTTTTATCACCTTGCGCTTGTTTCATCTACTACTTTATTTTTCACTATTATATCCATCTCTTGTTCTGTTTTTACTGCTAGCTCTGTTTATTTGTTTGTTGTGCTTAATTTTGATGCTTTATTTTGTTTATGCTTGTTACATTTAGGTTGTTAGACGAAAAAATATTCACATTGATTGGCTTGGATTAGAGTAGTTAGATGTATCTTAAGTGTTAGTTACACTCCCATTTGGTTCCACAACCTTTTGTACAGCATCAACACATAAGTCAATAGGATTTGAGAAATATATAAAATCTTGTTATTAAATTGGTGTTGTTGCCAGGGACAGTGAAATTCAGGAAGGGGAGGATTGCCTTATCATAGATCAAGCCGACAACTCTGTCACAGAAATTCCACTTGAACATGACTCTAATTGGGGTTGACTCTAAGCTAACTAATGTTGAAAAACTCACACATGATGCTAAGCTCGACACACCAATCTAACAGGAGCCCAAATACAAGACTCTTGATGCTCATTAAACTTCAATAACTCAGGAGAAGATCAAACCTTTTGCTCACCCACCGTACAAACCCCAATTACCTTTTCCACAAAGGTTGAAGAAGGATCGGACTGAGAAATATAAAGCCTTCTTCGACAAGCAGATGAAAAACATAGAGGTGAAGATTCCTTTCTTGGACGCTTTTATGCTCATTCCTCCTTACCAAAAATTCTTGAAAGATGCGGTTAAAGAGAAGACTCAAGAAGTCGAGGGTATGGTGGTCTTGACTCATGAGATAAGCATAATCATCCAAAGGAAGGTTGTGCCTAAGAAACTTTGTGACCCTGGAAATTTTACCATCCCATGCTCGCTTAGACCCCTATTACTCAAAAAGTGTTTATGCGATCTTGGTGCTTTGATAGGACAGTGAATTCCTCATGAAATTTTGGAAGGTGCGCTAACTGATGTAAGGAATGAAAAAATTAAGTTAAATCAGGGTCATGACCTTAAGATGAAGCTTAACATCAATGATGCAATGAAGAAACCAACCATTGAGGGTCAGGTGTTCTTGATTCAGAAAATGGATGCTCTACCTGATGAAATATTGGAGGAGTTAATAACGGAAGATCAACTGCAAGTCTTTTTGACTAAACCAGTTATAGAAGGGTACTTGAGAATGGAAGCTGAGTGTTATGGGAGACTCACGGATTCTCACAAGCCAATTAGGAGTTCAGTTTTGATTGAAGAATTGGTTGAGACATGTTCTAAGAGTAAAGCAGTGAGCCTACACTCGACTGTATCCATGCTAGGCTCGATTCCTAGGCTCGAGCTGCAAGTGCTCGAATGCACTACTCATGTAGTCATTAATGATTGGTCTGAACTCAAGGCACCCAAAGTGGAAATAAAACAACTTCCTATAAAGCTAAGGTACGATTTTCTTGGCTCTAATTACACTTATCTAGTGATTGTCAATGACAGTTTGAGTGATGATGAATTGAGCATGCTATTAACTGAACTAAAAACTATTAGAAAAGTTATAGGGTACACTCTTAACAACATTATAGGCATATCTCCCAGTTTTTGCACCCATAGGATACACTTGGAGAATGAATCTCACTCTAGCATACAGCCCCAGAAGAGATTGAACCCTAACCTTAAAGAAGTAGTGAGAAATAAGAAATCCTTAAGTTGTTAGATGCAGATGTAATTTATCTGATTTTTGATAGTAGATGGGTTTCACCTGTGCATTGTGTCCAAAGAAAGGGGGTATCACTATGGTTAAGAGTAATAAGGATGAATTGATACTGACTAGAACCATAATGGGGCATAGGATGTATATTGACTATAGGAGACTCAACTTCTCAACTAGGAAGGATCATTTTCCTTTACCCTTTATTGATCAAATGGTAGAGAGACTGTCCAACGAACAGCATTACTTTTTCCTTGACGGATATAGTGAATTTTTCCTGATCCCTTACTTGCCCTTGTGACACATTTTCTTACAGACATATACCTTTTGGTTTACGCAACGATCCTGCTATATTTCAACGATGTATGACTTTCACCTTTTCAGATTTAATAGAGAAGATGGTTGATTGTATTCATGGATGACTTCTCCGTGTATGTCTCTTATTTCTCTGTCTATTTGTTGAACTTGTGTAGGGTCCTCAGCAGGTGCATAGAGACAAACCTGCTGCTGAACAGGGAAAAGTGTCATTCCATGGTTCAAGAGGGTATAAGCTTGGACACAAGATTTTTGAAAAGGGTATTGAGGTTGATTAGGCAAAGATTGAAGTCATAGTTCAGTTGCAGTCTCCAAAGAAAATAAAGGATGTTCAGAGTTTTGATGGTCATGTTGGGTTCTACAGGAGGTTTATCAAAGACTTCTCAAAAATTGCAAGACCACTAATGTGCCTATTATGCAAGGAGGTCGAGTTTAACTCTGACTCGGACTGTCTTGAGGCGTTTCTAAAGATCAAAGAAGCTTTGGTGTCTGCTCCAATAGTCCAGGCCCCACACTAGACTCTCCCATTTAAGATCATGTGTGATGCTAGTAATTTTTCAATAGGAGCAAATTTGGGCCAGAAGAATGATAAGAAGCTGAATGTGATATACTATGCCAGCAGAACGCTTGATGACGCCCAAGTCAAGTATGCAACCACTTAAAAAGAGCTTCTTGCAGTAGTCTTCGCGTTGAGAAGTTCAAATCATATTCGGTTGGATCCAAGGTGATTGTTCATACATATCACACAACCTTAAAATACCTAATGAAGAAAAAGATGCAAATTCCAGGCTACTGATATGCATATTGATGTTGCGAGAATTTAACATGGAAGTAGTGGACAAATCTTGAGTGGAGAATGGAGTGGCATATCACATGTCACGAATGATGATAGAGGATTCGATCCATATTGATGATTCAATGCTAGAATAGCAGCTCATGACCCTTAGAGCAGAGGACACCTGTTGCAAAATCAGCAGTAGGCTCGCTGTAGCCACTCTACCTTGGTATGCAGATTTGGTAAATCACTTGGTTGTTGGTAAAGTACCTAAGTGTCTGTACTCATATCAGCGAAAGAAATTTTTTAGGGATCTGAATCACTACATTTGGGATGAACAAACTTATAAAAGAAAGGATCAGATGGTTTATACAAGAGGTGTATAGCATAGGAAGAGATTTAGGGAGTCCCGGAGCATTGTCATGGGTCAAGTTATGGTGGTCATTTTGCCATGTTTAAGACGGTTTATAAAATTTTACAATCAGGTTTCTGGTGGCTAATTGTGTTCAAGGATACTCAAGCATTTATCTCCAAATGTGAACCGTGTCAAAGAATGAGGAATATCAGCAAAAGGAATAAAATGCCACAAACCCAATTCTAGAAGTTGGATTATTTGATTGCTAGAGAATTTACTTCATGGGGCCATCAACCCACTATCTCATGGAAACCGCTATATTCTCGTGGCAGTGAACTATGTTTCCAAGTGGTTTGAATATGTAGCTTCTCCCACTAATGATGCTAAGATTGTTATCAAGTTGTTTAAGAGCATCATTTTCCTCAGGTTTGGAGTACCTCGAGTGGTTATAAGTGATGGAGGTTCCCACTTCATTAATAAAGTGTTTTAGAATCTGTTAAAGAAGCATGAAGTTAAGTATAATGTAGCTACACCTTATCATCCACAAACCAATGGTCAAGTGGAAGTCTCAAACAAGCAAATCAAGGCTATTTTAGCCAGAGTCGGGGGAGTTTCAAAACAATACTAGACAGTCAAGCTGGATGACACACTATGGGGTTACAGAACAACTTTCAAAACACCAACTGGAAGAACTCCGTTTCAACTGCTGTGTGGGTAACAAAATTCCTAATTTCTAATCTCAACACTGCTCAGAATAAAAAGGCTTATGAACCTGCATGAGTTAGAGGAGAACATACTTGAGGCTTACAAGAGCTCAAAATTGTACAAGGAAAGAACTAAATCCTTTCATGACAATAATTTTAAAAAAGAGGATCATACATGGTTATCAAGTGTTTCTAAAGGGTGTGAAAGTCAAGCTCGATGACTTTAGACAAGCGCACTTGGGAGGCAATCTCATGGTATCTTTGTACATACTCGAATTAAGTTTTTAAAATTTTTCTTTTGTCTTTCTGGTTTGGCCTTTGATTTTCAAGACATAACCCATCATTGAAAAAATGACTCAGTGGAATGTCTGGTAATTCGATTTAACAAAGAGTTGATCTGAAGAAGGGGAAAATTGTGGCGACTTGAGTTAGCACATGGAGTATCTTTGTACATACTCTAATTAAGTTTTTAAAATTTTTCTTTTGTCTTTCTGGTTTGGCCTTTGATTTTCAAGACATCACCCATCATTGAAAAAATGACTCAGTGGAATGTCTGGTAATTCGATTTTCAGAAAAGGGTGTTGTGCAATGTCCACCTGATTTTATAACGAGCCAACAATATCCTTAAATGTCGCTCTATTTAGTCTAGCAAATCTTGTATTTGACTGATAGTGGTTGATGTGCATGTGTCTTATTGTTAGCATGATCTTGAGTATTGGTTGAATAATAGAAGTAGAATTGCACGTTTTTGCTAAATTTAGTATTGAGTTAAAATTTATTGATGTCTCTCGACAAAAACATTATTTTTTCAGTTTTGCGTGACTTTAGCACTAGATTTAGTCTCACTCTAGGAAATAAAACAAAAGCTAACTCGAGTCTCTGTTTGCATTATACTCTACACAACCACATGCATATATATTTGTTGAAGCACATGTAAAGCATGACCCCACGTTGAGCATAAGTGAGCTTGAATCTTTGTCCATCATGCACACCCACACTCCCCTTAATCTTTATCCAAAATTTATTTTTTTAATCCTTGTTACTTCACACCTTGCTTTGTCGGTCACAAATTGTTTTTAAAAGCATGTTGCACTTCTTCACTCACCTAACATCACCTTTAAAGAAAATTTTCTCTTTTAGTAAATCATCCACTCGTTCTTCATTTTTGTAACAAAAATTTTTGGTTTCCTTCGAAAACGTTCCTTCAGCTCACACCATCTTCAACGATTCGAGCTCACACTTAACTTACGCCATCAACAACTCGAGTTCACACAGCCGGCACCAAGTCCACTCGAGCTCACGCAGTCACAACCTTCAATAACTCGAGCTCACGCAGCCGCCGCCAAGCTCACTTGCACTCACCTCATCAACGACTCAAGCTCATGCAGTTGTCACAAGGTTCACTCGAGCTCACACATCCGCAACCTTAAACGACTTAAGCTCAAGCATCCGCCTTCTTCACGCCGTTAAAAATACCTAGCACCACTCGAGCTCACACTTCGCAGCCGCTGCAAAGTTCACTCAAGTGAATTTCAAGCCTTCGCCTCCGACATTATCTTCAAAACTGTTGCAAGATTCACCTTAAGAATTTGATTGAGTACTCATGTGGTGTGAAGTTATTTTCGTATAAAGACATTAGTGAGGTTCTGGTTATTTTTGTTGCAAGGCGTATGTGAAAACTAACTACGAGGAGAGTAGTTCGGAGTCACCATAATTTATTCGCAGAACTAGTCAACGTAGTGGAAAAGAGAGCATGACAGACATAGAACAAGAAGAAGCAGTGGAGGACATTGATATGTGTGTATTTTAACCGTTTTTAGTGAGTTTTTCTCATTACATTCCAAACATTTTCATCACTTGTTCATACTATTAGCATCCATTCTCACCCATTTCTCACACTTAGAAGCTTCCGCATTCGCATCGCATACATTTTGCATTTTGGAGTTGTTTTCAGGAATTATCAGGAACTTCAAAGTATCTTGACGTGAGGAAGAACGGCACTTGGATGATGCACTGATGGAGCATGAAGGAGGCAACCGGTACAACCTCAGCCGTGATCACCTCGGCCAGGATCACCTCGGCCGTGATCACCTCGGTCGTGTTCACCTCGGCCGTGGTCACCTCGACCGTGCTCACCTCGACCGTGATCACATAGGCCGTGATCACCTCGGCCGTGGTCACCTCGACCATGCTCACCTCGATCATGCTCACCTCGACCGTGATCACCTCGGCTTTGATCCACATCATCTCGGTTGGAGTGGAAGTTACCAATTGTAACAACCGCTTGGTTTAGGCCACTTCACATATGGGCCGAGACCACCGAACTCTTGATGGACTTTTCGTTGTGTTTATTTTGGGCCGTTTTGAGGTTTTATGAAGAGGAGTATATAGACTCCTCAAAGGGGAAAAAGACATTTATCGAAGTTTTTGCTATTTTTTTGGGTTGTAATCCTTGTTTTCAACAATGATACTCCTTGTAATCATCTTGACAGTCGAACCAGGATTGTAGTTTTCTTTATCTACCGTTATTATAAGTTTTATGATTATGTCTTCATTGTATATGATTGTTATGCTTGGTTCACCATTTATGTCTGAGTAGTTACTTAGGGTTTCAGAGGAGGTGGATGTAAACTAGTGCGGATTTTAGGTCTTCTAAGTTGCTTACGGTTATAATTGCTTTGGTCTCTTATGTTTTGGTGTTGTTAATGCTTATTTCTCTCTAATGAATTGAAATTCGTTCTTAGACGTTTTAGCACCCAATAGGTATTTGATAAAATGTTTGATCGGACCATCTCAGAGATTTACACACTTAGCTCAAGGGATTGATTGTCTAAGTTGTTTATCAACTAGATTAGGTTGATGGATTATGCCAGATAGGTTGTTAAACGCCTGTTATGATAGGGTCTGTTGATAGCTTCACTGAGTCTGTATGCCACGAGAGTGGATTCCGTAGTTTACGAACTTAATGCCTAGGGATCTTCTCCGTTGAGTTTTGTTAAGCAACCTAGTAACCTAGGTGATCCATTGATCCATTATCTACATCTCCTCACAAACCCTCTTCGCAAACTGTTGCTTTTTTCCAATGTTGTCTTTTTTTCCATTGTTGCCCTTTTTCCGTTGTTGCCTTTTTTCCATTGTTGCTTGTTTTCCGCTGTTTCTTGTTTTCCGCTATTGACTGTTTTCCGCTGTTGCTTTTTCTCCACTGTTGCTTGTTTTCCGTTGTTGCTTGTTTTCTGTTGTTAGTCGTTTACTGTTGTTCTATTTTTGCCCCGTTGTTTTATTTATACATTGCAATTTAGGCTGTTAGATAATTAAACCATTATTGATTGGCTTGAATTAGAGTACTCTACCACGTCTTGATTGCTAGTTACACACTCATTTGGATTGAAACCTAAAGTACTACAATGACCATGATAGTGTCGTTGCCAAATGGGTGTTTGCTAACTACATTTAAGATTTTAGACTTTCTGAGACCAAGTTCCTTTTGTTTTGTGACTACTCACTCACTCTGGTTTTGTCATGTCGTTCTGTATCAGGTCATTTTGCAAAATTCACCTCGACCAAACTGCTCGAGTTGAGTTCACCCATTGTATGCAGACACATTCCAAGGGTAGTCAGAATCTTCTCTGCATTATTGACAACATTAATCAATTTCCTCTAGAGTTGAGAGAGTAGAGAAACATCATCCACATCGAACAAGAAAACACAGAACTAATGGATCCCTCACAAGGATCAAACACTAATGGTGCACTTCCTGCGCAAGGGCCTCAAACGAGGAGGCCAAGAACCATTGGAGCCGGTGATGCCCCAAGTACTCACACACAGCGCCATGGGATTATTCATCTAGCTATTTAGAACAACAACTTCGAGATCAAGAGAAGTGTCATTGCTATGCTCCAAAACAATAAGTTTCACAGATTCCCTTCTGAAGATCCTCTTGATCATCTCGATGAGTTTGATAGGCTCTGCAGCCTAACTAAGATCAATAGCGTTAGTGAAGATGCATTTAAGCTTAGGATTTTCCCATTCTCTCTTGGAGACAAAGATAAAGTTTGGGAGAAACACCTACCGCGAGGCTCTATCACCTCCTGGAATGAGTGCAAAACAACTTTCCTTGCCAAGTTTTTCTCCAACTCCAGAATTGCCAACCTGCGGAATGAGATTTCAAGCTTTGTGCAAAAGGTTACTGAATCATTCTCTGAAGCTTGGGAATGGTTTAAAACATATCAATCTCAGTGTCCTCATCATGGTTTCAGCAAATAATCGTTGCTCAGCACCCTCTACCGTGGTGTCATGCCAAAGATCCGTATGGTACTAGATATTGCTAGAAATGGAAATTCCTTGAACAAAAGGGTTTATGAGGGATGGGAACTAGTGGAGAACCTCGCACAAGCTGATGGACAATACAGCAAGGACTTTGATAGAACTGTGAGAGGCACAACTGATTCAGACTCGATAAGCAGAAAAGAGATCAAAGCTCTGAATGAGAAACTAGATAAACTGCTCCTGGTACAACAGAAACATGTCCACTTCGTGTGTGAAGACGACAAAGATGAAATAGAGGAGGATGATCAGATTGAAGATGTTAGCTTTGTGCAAAATCAAGGAGGAGGCTACAAGACATACAACAACTACAAGCGAAATCCAAACCTCTCCTACAGGAGCACCAATGTTTCAAACCCCCAAGACCAAGTTTACCCACCCAAAATCCAAAAGGTTCAGAACAAAGCATATGTGCCTAAGCACCAATACAACCAGATTCTTCAGCCTGCCCCCACCGCACCACCTGGATACGAAGCACATGCTCAATCGCCAACTCAACAAACTCTAGAGGTTGTCGATCTACTCCAACAGATTCTAAAGGGTCAGACTACTACTGCTATTGAACCGCAAAAGAAGGTTGCTGACATGCACTCAAAGATAGACACTTCTCACCGTGATCTAAATTGCAAATTTAAAGCATTGAATTCACGGCTTAAGTATATTGAGAGTCAACAAGCATCTTCTTCTACTGTGAAGACACCTGGAAAACTCTCTGGGAAAGCAGATCAGAACCCAAAAGAATATCATGCTAATGCTATCCCTCTGCAGCGTTGCCGTAAGTTGCTCATTCATGCTTAGAGCCCCAATGTTACTGCGGACAGTAACATTCATGAAGGGGAAGATAAGCTAATCAAAGGTACAACCTATAGCTCAACTTTAAATGTTCAACTTCACCAACCTGCTCGAGATAAAGGCAGTCAAGCGCAACCTCCAGTGGAAAAATTTTCGTCTGACATTCAGCTCGACCAGCCAGGTCATGTGCAACCCTCAAATACTCAAAAACTGTCAGCTCTTCAGGAAAAGAACAAGCAATTTGTTCCTCCTTCGTATAAACCACAGTTTCCTTTTCCCTAAAGGTTTAAAAAGGAGTTGACTGAGAAGTATAAAGCTCTTTTCCATAAGCAGATAAAGAATATAGAGATGAAGATTTCTATCTTATACGCTTTCATGTTGATGCCTTTGTACCAAAAGTTTTTGAAAGATGTGATCAAGGAGAGAACTCAAGAAGGTGAAGGAATGGTAGTGCTCACTCACGATGTCAGTGCTATTATTCAAAAGAAATTGGTACCCAAGAAGCTTGATGATCCACGAACTTTCACGATTCCTTGCTCACTAGGCCCTCTAACCTTCAACAATTGTATATGCGATTTGGGTGCATCTATCAGTCTCATGCCATTCTCTGTTGCACAAAGGTTGGGTTTCAGTAAGTTTAAATCTTGCAAAATCTCAGTGATCCTGGCTGATAGATCAATAAGAATTCCTCATGGTATTCTGGAGGATCTGCCCATCAAAGTTGGAAGTGTGGAAATTCCCACTGACTTCATAGCTCTTGAGATGGACGAAGAATCTAAAGATCCACTGCTGTTTGAAAGACCTTTTTTGGCTACTGCTGGTGCAGTGATTGATGTACAAAAAGGTGAAATCGAGCTAAACCTGGGAAAGAATCTCAAGATGAAATTCAACATCAATGACGTGATGAAGATGGATGCTCTAGCTGATGAGCTACTAGAGGAGTTAGCAACAGAAGATCAATTGCAATTTGCTCTGACTAAGTCTGTTGTTGATGGGTATTTGAATAAGGAAGCGGATGGATATGGGAAGTTCCTGAACTCCTACAGAGCTGTGAATGAATCGGTAGAATTCGAAGCGCTGATCGAAACTGAAGTCATAACAGTAGTTGAGACATGCTCAACCGAAGCTAACAAAGCACCGCTAGTCTTCAGAACCAACTCGACCTCTCACGTCGATTCAGTGGTGGAGTGTACCACTTCCACAGTCACTGACGACTTGTCTGAGCTAAAAGCTCCCAAGGTGGAACTGAAAGCACTTCTGCAGGACTAAAGTACGCTTTCTTGGGTCCTAACTCCACCTATCCTGTAATTGTTAATGATTCTCTGAATGATGATGAGTTGAATATGCTTTTGAGTGCATTGAAACATTTTAGAAAGGCTATAGGATATTCTCTAGCTGACATTAGAAGCATATCATATAGTCTTTGTACTCATAGAATTCATCTGTAAAACAAATCGCATTCAAGCATTGAACACCAAAGGAGATTGAATCCAAATCTTAAGGAAGTAGTGAAAAAACAAATTCTTAAGTTGTTAGACGCTGATGTGATTTTTCCAATATCTGATAGCAAGTGAGTATCCCCTGTTCATTGTGTTCCTAGAAAGGGAGGTATTACTGTGATTAGAAATGATAGAGATGAACTGATCCCCATTATAACTACAACTGGTCATAGAATGTGTATTGATTATAGGAAATTGAACTCTGCATTTAGAGAATATCATTTCCCACTTCCTTTCATTGATCAAATGCTAGAACGACTAGCCAACCACCCTTACTATTGTTTCTTAGATGGGTATAGTGGGTTCTTTCAAATCTCTATACACCCAGATGATCAAGAGAAAACAACATTCACCTTTCCATATGGTACATTTGCGTATAGGAGAATGCCTTTCGGTTTGTGTAATGCGCCTGCTACTTTCCAATGTTGCGTGACATCTATTTTTTCAGATCTGATTGAGAAGATGGTCGAAGTCTTCATGGACGATTTCTCTGTACATGGTTCTTCCTTCTCCTCTTGTTTGTCAAATCTGTGCAGGGTACTTAGCAAGTGTGGAAACAAATCTTGTGCTGAACTGGGAGAAATGTCACTTCATTGTCAGAGAATGAATTGTGTTGGGTCACAAGATATCAGAGAAGCGTATTGAGGTGGATCGAGCTAAGTTTGACGTTATGGTTCAGTTACAGCCGCCTAAGACGGTCAAAGACATCAGAAGTTTCTTGGGACATGCAGGATTCTACAGAAGATTCATTAAAGATTTCTCCAAGATTGTACGGCCGTTGACCCGCTTATTATACAAAGACATCGAGTTCAATTTCAATGATGATTGTCTTGAAGCGTTCTTGAAGATCAAGGAAGCTCTGGTGTCTGCACCAATAGTTCAAACCCCAGATTGGACTCTCCCATTCGAGATAATGTGCGATGCAAGTGACTTTACTGTGGGAGCTGTACTGGGCCAGAGGAAAGACAAGAAGCTGAATGTGATCTATTATGCGAGCAGAACAATTGATGACGCCCAAGTTAAGTACGCAACCACTGAGAAAGAACTCCTTGTCGTAGTCTTTGCATTTGAAAAGTTTTGATCATACCTTATCGGATCAAAAGTGATTGTGCACACTGACCATGCCGCTCTTAAGTACTTAATGAAGAAAAAATACACCAAGCCAAGACTGTTGCGGTGGATTCTACTACTTCAAGAATTTGACATGGAAGTTGTAGACAAGCCCGAAGTAGAGAATGGAGTAGCAGATCACCTATCAAAGATGATGATAGAGGACTCGATCCCTATTGATGATTCGATGCCAAAAGAACAACTCATGACCGTTGAGTTTAGGGTAGTCTCGCTGGAATGACTCTGCCTTGGTATGCAAATTTGGTGAACTACCTTGTTGCTAAAGAAGTCCCTAAGAGTTCAGATTCCTACTAGAGGAAGAAGTTCTTCAAAGACGTCACTCACTACTACTAGGATGAACCCTATCTTTACAAGAAAGGTTCTGACAGTTTGTTCAGGAGATGCATTGCTGAGAGTGAAGTACAGGGAGTTCTGGAGCATTGTCATGGATCCACTTACGGTGGCCATTTTGCCACATTCAAGACAGTTCAGAAAATCCTGCAAGTTGGGTTCATCTCCAAGTGTGATCCATGTTAGAGAATGAGGAACATCAGCAAGAGGAATGAAATGCCACAAAATCCGATTTTGGAAGTGGAAGTTTTTGACTGCTGGGGTATAGAATTCATGGGACCTTTCAACCCTCCTTCACATGGGATTAGCTATATTCTGGTTGTAGTGGATTACGTCTCAAAATGGGTTGAAGCAATAGCTTGTCCAACCAACAATGGTAGAGTAGTGCTGAAGCTCTTCAAGAATGTGATATTTCCAAAGTTTGGAATCTCAAGGGTTGTGACTAGCGACGGCGGTTCTCACTTCATCAACAAAATGTTTGAGAATTTAATGAAGAAGTATGGAGTGAAACATAAGGTTGCAACGCCTTACCATCCGCAGACTAGTGAACAGGTTGAAGTATCCAATAGGCAGATCAAAGCCATCTTAGCTCGAGTTGTGGGCACTTCCAAGAAGGTTTGGTCAGTAAAGTTAGATGATGTGCTTTGGGCCTACAGAGCATCATTCAAAACCCCGATAGGAAGAAAACCCTTTCAGCTGCTGTATGGGAAATGTTGTCAATTACCCGTTGAGGTCGAATACAAATTCCTCATCCACCTCGCGCCAACTCGACCGTAACTCGACCTCAAGCTCCAACTCGAGCTCCCTCAAGCTCCAACTCGACCACTGGCCGCGCTCAGCTTGACCGCTCCAACTCGACCACTGACCACGCTCAGCTCGACTACTCCAACTCGACCGCCGACTGCGCTCAGCTCGACCGCTCCAACTCCACCGATCCAGCTCAACCGCGCCCAACTCCACTGCATCCAACTCGACCGCTTCACACTCAAGCTTCACGCGCTAACACGTTCACGCACCAACTCCACTGCTCCATCTCGACCGCGTCCAACTCAACCGCTCCAGCTCGATCGCGCCCAACTCGACCGTGCAACCTGAGTCCTCATGCGTCACCTCGACCGCACCGCTCCACCTCACAGATCCATCACCCGAGTCCATGTCGCTCTTCACTTTTCAACTCAATCTCTACTCGACATTTTCCACCATGGTTTATTTATTATAAATTTATTTTCAGTAACGGCAGCATACACTCCTTTGAGTTTCTTTTGAGTGTGCAACTTGCTGAAAGAAAATGAGGAAATCTGATGGAAGTTCTTCAGCGAAGAGACTCACATGCTCTATACATGAACACAATCAAATTGACATCGATGACGATGAATCAGTTCAAGAACGCATGCAGCGGAGAGAGGAGATCCGGAGAGGTAAAACAGTGCGAGTAAGCGTTGATGAAGATGAGGTATCCGGAAGACAATCATCTTCTAGTGAGGACGACGACGGTATCGATGACTCAGTTGTCAATAACCAAAAGTATCAGATGGATTACCAAGACGCAATGAGAGCATTTATGAAAATGGACATGGAAGGGACGAGGTATCTTCATAGAGAGACAATGGTAAAATTGGATATCGCTAAGGATGTAGATCATATGCTGCAGAATTGTGGGTTGACACAGTTCACCTCGAACTATCGCTCAACCTATAAAGTGGAGACCCTTCAATCCTTGCTTCAATTGAGCTTCACGAGTTTCCAATGCACGACACACCTCAAAGAAGTGAGAGAGGTTACGGTGAGTTAACATTCACTATCAACAAGGTTCAATATACCTTGACAGTGAAGCAGTTCGAGGAGCTACTCAAACTTCCTGATTGCGGAGGCCGCAAGAATGACTTGGAATACGACGAGCTTAATTATGTGTGGAAGATCATTGTTATCCTTCAAGACTTTGATGCGCCAAAGAGGAAAATCTCAATGCTCTAGAACTCTGCCATCCACTACTTCCATAAAGTCATAGCGTGCACCTATTTTGCCAGACATGAGTCGGGATTTGTATGGCTGCCAGAGTTGGGAATGATCGACGAGAGAATCAAAGATTTTCTCAGAAACTATGCGGACTATCGTCGACATTTTCTCAGGGACAGGAACACCACTGGGTTCACAAAGGTATTGATACAACAGCTGCATAACTACAGAGTTTGGGCGTCAAAGTTGAAAACTAAAGAATCAGGAGTTATTTGCGTCGGTGGGATACTAACACGCATCATGGAGGCTTGCGACATACCAATGAGGTCCAAGCCAATCTCTCCGGAATGGCTTGATATGTCGTATTTGAAAAGAATCGGTTTCTTAGTTGGAACGCAAAGCAGAGGAGGACCCTGTTTGTACAAGTTTACACTTGCCTCCCCACAGACCGAAGAGAAGGTTTCGCTTCCCAACACGAGCATCACTTCGTTTCATAGAGTTGGGAACATCACATTCTTACCTCCGCACGAACTTCTTCACAGGAAACACACCTTAGCACCTATACAACATCAACGCGCAAATGAGTCTAACGAAGACAGTGACGCACCATATTGCTTCTACTTTGAGGAGTTCAGTGAACCAAGGTTGTCGAAGGGATTGCGAGCATCCCACAAGCATATTGGTCTTTTGCACAGATGGAACAAATGGCAAGACAAGAAAATTGATTAGCTTTTGTCCCAATTCAAGGATTTCACACTCGGTTCCAGCACTCAAAGATCGAAAGAGACAACCCCTGTCGACACTAGAGGCCCAACTTCTGACCAGTTCACACGGTCCACATCACTTTCGTGCCAAACCAGGAGGCGCTCCACGTCATTGCAACCTCGCAGGGCGTCGTCATGTAACACGATCAATGCCGCCGGAACAACAATTTCCACAGGTAACCCCACATAACCTCACTTTTGATCTCAACTCAACCTCTCACCTCGACCTCATAGTCGAACCGAGTGACGAAATGATCACACTCCAAAGACATCCTTACGTCGTTCTCGTTGGAGAATAAGTTCAAGCGCCGAACCGCATACCAAAGAAGTGCAGTCTACTGCTCCACAATAGTATGTAGCAGTGAACTTCTTTGACCAACCAGCTCAGCTGTTCTATCCCTGGATGCACCAAGATCAACAGCATGATCAACCCTAGAACACTGACAACATGGAAGTAGACCCAAATGGTCTCTGTTCGGTTGAGGTATCAACTCCATTTAACTCTCATTGTAAATTCCATTGCATATTTCCTCTTGTTTTATTTGTCTATGATTCTCTCTTAAACTTATATCTACACATGGGACTGTGTGATTCAAGTTTGGGGGAGATTTGTAGAGGTGCTTAACTTCGTTTTCTTTGTTCTTGATTTCTCTTTCCAACCATATTTTCATGCGTTGCATCCAAAAAAAAAAAAATCAGAAAATTTTTCGAAAACGTTTTAAGAAAACAGAGTGCCACATTCACTTAGGATTGTTGCATATGCATAGGGGATTGTGGCGATTTTTCCTGGTAATCCCGCTGATTCACTTGCTATGTTCACTGCCCTAGTTATAAGTTATTTGCTGCCTGTTATGCTTGACTGAAACATAAGACTGAACCATGCCAGGAATATTTAGTTTAAGCTTCATGACTTGATTGAACCATGTTGTAATCTAATGTCATTCCTTGCTAAGTGATAACCTAAACTTGACTCTTAATTATCAAGTCTCTGCATTGAGTTTGAACCTGTGGAGTGCACAAAATACTTGGATATTCTTTTATTGTTTTGCATCTATCTTGTTTGTCCAATTAGAATTCTGCCTTGAATATTGCCTTATTTTAAACCTGACATTATTTGTGTGTGATTGTGAGGTCTATTTTTGGATTTAACTTGGCATAAGGTGTTAGGTGAGCGCCGACAGAGGTAAGATCTCATGTAGATTCTGGTTCACATCTTTTGGATCAGCTAGGTCTAAGTGAGATTGGTTATGGGTACTAAGACTCTTGTGGTTGACGTTTGGAAAGGAAATGAAATTCAAAAGTCTATGGAGGGAATGATCTAAAAAAACAAAATTGATAGTAGACGCTCTAGTGACAGTTTTGGGGAATTCAAAGTGAGAATTAGGTTTTAAGTTGAAACAAAGTGAAAAAAAAAATAGATAAGTTTCTATGTTCTCTTGTGTATGAGAAGAACCTAAGCAAACAAAAAAAATAAAATAAAAAATTCTCAAACCGCTAGAGATGAAAAGAACCATCTCTTTAGATCAAAGATAAATCACTTGAGCATTGTTCCTAAGCCTTGGATTCGAAGGGTAGTCTAAGACCAATCTCTGGGATAAAAGCTGATAGGATGAATACGACTCCTAGGTGTTTGGGTAGATGAGATTTTATCTTTATATGCACCAGTTGATTCTCACCTTTAGCATTATGCTGAAGTTTATTCATTTATTGAGTGATCCTCGCGCTGAATTGATTAACCAGTTACTGAAAGAAATCATTTTAATCTCTTAGCCCTTCCCTAGACCAAACAGGTTCATATGAGATGCACATCTTGATTCACGATTTTCTGCTAATAAATGTTGAAAAGAATGGTTAATGTGAATGCATATATAGGTTAAGGTTGAGCTTAGATTGAATTGCGATGGGCATGGCTAAAGTTTTTAAGTAGGGCTTGTGTAGTTATGCATCCTAGAACTTGTAACTAGGACATTGAATCTATCATTCGTACCAGCAAGTTTTGGTTCTGAATCCTCATTCTCAAAACTCTTCTCCATTCTCTTGTCGTTTGATTGCTTGAGGGCAAGCAAATATTAAGTTTGGGGGAGTTGATATGTGTGAACTTTAACCGTTTTTAATGAGTTTTTCTCATTACATTCCACACATTTTCATCACTTGTTCATACCATTAGCATCCATTCTCACCCATTTCTCACACTTAAAAGCTTCCGCATTCGCATCACATATATTTTGCATTTTGGAATTGTTTTCAGGAATTTTCAGGAACTTCAAAGACGTATCTCGACGTGAGGAATAACCGCACTTGGATGATGCACTGATAGAGCACGAAGGAGGCAACCGTGACAACCTCAGCCGTGATCACCTCGGCCATGATCACCTCGGCCGTGGTCACTTCGACTGTGCTCACCTCGACCGTGATCACCTCGGCTGTGATCACCTCGGCTGTGGTCACCTCGACCGTGCTTACCTCGATCATGCTCACCTCGACCGTGATCACCTCGGCAGTGATCCACACCACCTCGGTTGGAGTGGAAGCCACCAATTGTAACAACCGCTTGGTTTGGGCCGCTTCACATATGGGCCGAGACCACCAACCTCTTGATGAATTATTCGTTGTGTTTATTTTGGGCTGTTTTTAGGTTTTATGCAGAGGAGTATATAGACTCCTTAAAGGGGAAAAAGACATTTATCGATGTTTTTGTTATTGTTTTGGGTCGTAATCCTTGTTATCAACAGTGATACTCCTTGTAATCACCTTGACCGTCGAACCACGATTACAGTTGTCTTTATCTACCGTTATTTATAAGTTTTATGATTATGTCTTTATTGCATATGATTGTTATGCTTGGTTCACCATTTATGCCTGAGTAGTTACTTAGGGTTTCAGAGGAGGAGGATGTAGATTACTGCGAATTTTAGGTCTTCTAGGTTGCTTACAGTTATAATTGCTTTGGTCTCTTCTGTTTTGGTGTTGTTAATGCTTATTTCTCTCTGATTAATTGAAATTCGTTCTTAGACGTTTTAGCACCCAACAGGTGTTTGATAAAATGTTTGATCGAACCATCTCAGAGATTTACACACTTATCTCAAGGGACTGATTGTCTAAGTTGTTTATCGGCTAGATTAGGTTGATGCATTATGCCAGATAGGTTGTTAAACGCATGTGATGATAGGGTTTGTTGATAGCTTCTCTTAGTGTGTCTGCCACGAGAGTGGATTCTGTAGTTTACGAACTTAATGTCTAGGGATCTTCTCTGTTGAGTTTTGTTAAGCAACCTAGTGACCTAGGTGATCCATTGATCCATTATCTCCATCTCGTCATAAACCCTCTTCGATTACTGTTGCTTTTTTTCCGTTGTTGCCTTTTTCAGTTGTTGCCCTTTTTCCGCTGTTGCCTTTTTCCGATGTTGCTTGTTTTCTGTTGTTGCTTGTTTTCTGCTGTTGCTTATTTTCCGATGTTGCTTTTTCTCCGATGTTGCTTGTTTCCCGCTGTTCTTGTTTTCCGCTGTTAGTCATTTATTGCTGTTTTATTTTTGCCATTTTTTTTATTTAAACATTGCAATTCAGGCTGTTAGATAATTAAACTACTATTGATTGGCTTGAATTAGAGTAGTTTACCACGTCTTAATTGCTAGTTACACACTCATTTGGATTGACACCTAAAGTACTACAATGACCATGATAGTGCATTAGGATTTATTTGATCTGTGTTTGAGTGAAAAATCATGCTATCATACATTAAGAGTTATTCGAGTAAAATTGATGATACATTAAGAGTTGCAATTGAGAATAAGTGGAGACGTGGATCGAATATTGTGGAATGTTGGTCTCACACAATTCGTTTCATATCTTGATAATGAAGAAAGATTGTGGGAAATAAACGGGTTTAGGAAAATATTTATTCTTGGCATCTTAACTCGAGCAGCTTTTCGACCTTCATCAATCCAATGGAAACGACACCGACTTTGACCGTGAAGAGCTGAACTTCTTTTGGAAAGTGATAGCAACCCATGAAGATTACAATGCTTCCCGCAGTATGAGTATGAAAATCAGAACCCGGATAATTCAGTATTTCACAAAGTAATTGCTACTCCATGCTTCATCAGCACGAGTCTGGAAATGTTAGGCGACCAGAGCTTGAAATGATTGATGAAACAATATTGAGCACGCTCAACAACGGCAACCAAATGATGAAATTATTGAGAAATCAGAACAACAACATGTTCACGTAAGCAATAATGAAGAAATTGATCAAGTACAAGAGTTTGGCGAGCCAGCTACAGAGCAAAGACAATGCTTAGATCTGCATTAGAGGGATTTTAATATGGTTACTGGAGGTGTGCAATATGACCATAAAAAAAAAGTCTCAATCCCATCAGCATACATTGACACAACGTACCTCCTACACAATAAATTTCTGAAGAAGGCACCAGCAAGAGGGTTATGGATGTACTGGTTTACGAAACCAGATGCAAGCACAAAAACGTTTATTCATGTCCCAAATTGACTCGGATTGGAACCTAATGGCGTAATGGACGAATCATAGCATGAAGTCACTATACTTGATGGGCCGAGTTAACTCCATCTTTGACGACTTAATTACTTGACTTGATCCATGCAGTCGAGTTAACGATCCTACTTAGTTTTTGTGTTTTCATTTTTAGGTTTAACGAGAGTATTACTATAAATACCTCTTTGGTGTTATGAAGACTTATCTATCTAAGTTTTTACCACTGCTTCAAAAACCTTTAGAGCTTTTCATTGTTAGATTTACAGAACGTGAATTTTACTTTCGTTTTATGATCTTTTAATTCAGTTTTAGTTTGCTGTTATTCTAAGTTTACTTTCTAAAATTGATTATCATGTCATCCAATTTGATTATTATTTTGATTGTTTTACCCATGGTTTCTGAGTAGTTAACTTAGGGTTCCTAAGGGAACGAATTAGACCAGCGTGGATCTTAAAGTTTTCTAAGTCACTTAAGAGTAGAATAATACTGATCTCTTTTGTTTAGCTCCCGATAAGTGAATTGAACTGTCGGATTCAACCGTCTCAGAAAATGACATACCTAGTTTAAGAGATTAATTGTCTAAGGTGTTTATTTGGCTCTTTTAAAATGTTGCTTCACGCTAGTTAGGTTGTTAAACGCTTATGATGATAAGGTCAGTTGATAGCTTTACTAAGATTGTTTGTCACGAGACTAGACTCAATAGTTATAAGTTTGTTGCCTAAAGATCCGCTCTATTTAAGTTTGTTAAGCGATTCAATGACTTTAAGTGAGACGCTGGTCCATGATCTATGCCCCTTAAGAAACCTTTTTTCTCATCCATTACTTGGTTATTTTCACTCCACTTGATTTTTGCCTTCACTGCACTTTGTTTCGTTCTTTACTCTCCACTTCACTTTCTTTCGTTGATTTACTTTGATTTTTATTTTTGTTTCTCATTGTTTGAATTTCTCATTTGTTTGAATCAAAGTAGTTTATCATATTATATTTGCTAGTTACACTCCCACTTGGATTGACACCTATTATACTACATCACCATCTTAGTGTAATAGGATTTTGAACACTAGAGTGAAATCTTGTTATCAAATTGGCGTTGTTGCCAACTGGGTTTTTGTTAGCTACATTTAGAATTTTAAACTTTCTCATATCAAGTTCTTTCTCTACCACGATTACTCACTCACGTATGGCTATATTTCAGTTGATTATGTATCTCTGTTATTTAACTTGACCCTCCAGCATCGACCGACATCAGCTGCCCCAAGACTTACCTGCAAACGGACCTCACCAGCGGATCGCCAAAGCAATAGGGGCTGGTGATGCACCTAGCACTCACACTCTGAGACATGGCATCGTACCTAGAGTCATCCCAAACTACAATTTTGAGATCAAAAGCGGTAGA
The DNA here is from genome assembly GCA_023374145.1 of Lepidium sativum. Taxonomy (NCBI): domain Eukaryota; kingdom Viridiplantae; phylum Streptophyta; class Magnoliopsida; order Brassicales; family Brassicaceae; genus Lepidium; species Lepidium sativum. Next base: position 12,021 of record JAKUCM010000188.1, on the reverse strand, counting down.
ATTGCCATGATTCATAACAACAAATTTCATGGGATATCAGATAAGGATCCCCTTGACCATCTAGATGAATTCAAGAGACTATGTAACATGATTAAACTCAATGGAGTCAGTGAGGATGCCTTGAAGCTTCAGTTGTTTCTGTTCTAATTAAGAGACAAAGCACGCTTGTGGGAGAAGCATATACCTACAAGACTATCATTTCATGTGATGAGTGTAAGGGAGCTTTTCAAACCAAGTACTTCTCCACTTTAAGAAGAGCGAAACTCCGTAATTAAATTACTAGTTTTGCGCAGAATAAAGGCGAATCATTCTGTGAAGCCTGGGAGCGGTTCAAAATGTACAATCTCAATGCTATCATCAAGGCTTCAATGCTGAGTCCCTACTTAGCACCCTCTACTGAGTAATTCATCCAAATATTTTTATGTTACTAGATACTGCAAGCAATTGAAATTTCTCCAACAAAGATGTTGATGAAGTTTGGGAGCTAGCGGAGAATTTAGCTCAAGTTGATGGTCAGTACAACAAAGAGTACGATAAAACTGTAAGAGGTACAATTGAATCTGAGTCAGTTAGCAGAAAAGAAATAAAGCCTTTGAATGAAAAGCTGGATAAACTGCTTTATGTTCACCAGAAACAAGTACACTTGTTGTGTTAAGAGGAACTCCAGGATGAAGATAATCAGGTTGAGGAGGTCAGCTTTGTGCATAATCAAGGAAGTGGATGCAAACCCTACAACACTTACAAGCAACATCCAAACCTATTTTATAGAAACATCAATGTTACTAACCCACAAGACCAAGTCTACCAACCCACGCAACAACAAGAACCACCAAAATACTACGTCCAAAAAGAGCAATACCACTAGAGTTTTCACCCACTACTATAGTGCGGCCAGAATATGAACGTCTAGCTCCACCTGCTCCTCACCAAACAACAGAGGTCATGGATATTCTTCAATAGCTACTAAAAGGCCACACAACAACAACTAGTGAGCTCACCAAAAAATTCGCTCAGGTGCATGCCAAGATTGATGCATTGCATCATGACCTCAATTGTAAGTTCGAAACCCTGAATTCACAGCTCAAGATTGTTGAGAATCAACAACCCTCTTCTTCAACGGTGAAGACTAGCGGGAAAATCCCAAGAAAAATAGTTCAAAATCCGAAAGAATGTCACGCTAGTGCCATTACACTCAGAAGTGGACATGAGCTATTGAGTCTTGCAGAGAGTGCTATGGATATTGAGGACAGTAAAGCTCAAGAGGGGGATGAAAACCATACAATGATAAGGCTGAAAAATAACTTCAAAAAATCCACTAGACCCTCCAGCTCGAGTTCAGTCGAGTGCAACAAACTTCTCCAATGTCAGCGGAGAAAGTCTCTCCAGAATTCAAGGCATTTAGCTCAAGGTCCCCATATTGGACATTGATATGTTGATGCCCCCAACCAGAAATTCCTGAAAGATGCAATTAAGAAGAGAACTAAGGAAGTTTAGAGTATGGGAGTACACACACATGAGTGCAGTGCCATCACATAGAGAAGGGTAGTGCAAGAGAAGTTAAAGGACCCTGGGACATTCACTTTACCATACGCATTAGGTCACTTAACCTTCAACAAATGTCTTTGTGATCTTGGATCTTTAATCAGCCTAATGCCACACTCTCTTGCTAAAAGATTGGGTTTCAACAACTACAAGCCTTGTAAGCTCTCTTTGATCCTAGCTGATAGGTTCACTCGATTGACATATGGGTTGCTGGAGGATCTGCCAATTAAGATTGACAACGTGTAAATTCCCACAAAATTTATGGTGTTGTATATGGAAGAAGAACCATAAGATCCACTACTCCTTGGTATACCGTTTTTAGCCTCAGCTGGTGCAGTAACTGATGTCCGTAGTGGAACAATTGAGCTTAACCTTGGGAAAGACCTCAAAATGAAGTTTGATATTAATAAGGCAAAGAGGATGCCAACTATTGAATGACAAAGCTTCTCAATTGAGAGACTGGACATATGGACGTCAAACCTCTTAAACTTCCTTAGGTTGTATTGGTTCAGATTGGCAAAGCTAGTGACTACTGCAGGAGATCCCCATGTATGAGGAGGTTGTTGATGGGAGAAGTCTTGAATCTATGTTTACTTGCAATGAGACTACACAACCGCCTCCTAAATAGTGGAGTTGATATAAATCAACAACCTAATGGATTTGTGGATGGAGTAATTGAGTACAAGGTGAAGAGCACCAAGCATCACAAAGCATTTGCTAAGGTCAAGAAACTTCTTTTTCCAACAAAGCCCGAATCAGATTAGTAAGGACCTTTCAACGTCAAAGAGGTTATGCCATGTGAAGTCATCACTTTTGTTAGCAAGGACGGATGTGATCTCCCAATGAATGAGCAGAAAGTCAATATGTACATGGTTGATGGAGCCACATCAGAGGGGATTTCAACTCCTCTCTCTAAACCACTCCAAGTCTAATAGGAGTGAGAAGTCAAGGTTAAAGACTATAATCAAGCTCACTTGGGAGGAAGTCCCATGGTATCCTTGTTAATATTTATTTTCAGTTTCTATATATTTTCTTTTCTTTATTTCGTTTTGATTTTTCATTTCAGGATTCTAGTGATCATGATTTTAGTTGACCTCACCTGAGTGTTCGAGTCAAGCCACTATGAAGAATAGTCGACGCTCGACTGCCGTGATCACCGCGAATTTAATCATTGTTGACTCGGCAATCGCAACCGCTGTTGAACTGAATTCGTAGCGGCTGTTAACTCGATTTCGTAGCCGCTATTGACTCGACTTCACAGCCGCCATTGACTCGACTTTGCAGTCGTTGTTGACTCAACTTCACAGCTGCCATTGACTCGACTTCACAGCCGCCATTGACTCGGCAGTCGCAACCGTTGTTTTTTACTCGACTTTGTAGCCGCCATTGAGTCACATCCCGAGTGAGTTACACCACTTTCATTGTATATACATTTGCATTGGTTTATCTAGGATTTTGTTTCCGACTTTGATTAACTTACACCAACTTTCATCACATTCGAGTCATTTGTAGTTTGTTTTCGTATATTATATTTGCATAGCATACACATTGAATTTGATTTATTTTCAAATACTCGGATCATGAAGCCATGACAATGATGACTCGAGTTTGGAACCAACGGTAACTTGGATTGCAACCTGAGATCATAATGATTCAGATCACGAAGCCATGTCATGGCACTCGGACCATGAAACCACGGCAATGACGACTCCAGTTAAAACCAACGGTAACTCGTATTGGATCATAACAGCGTAATAGACCAGATAATGAAGCCACGTCACGGCAACTCGGATCATGAGGCCACAGCAATCACGACTCAAGTTTAAAACAACGGGTAACTCGTATTGGAACCCAATGGTGAAATGATTCAGATCATGAAGCCACGTCATGGAAACTCGGATCATGAAACCACGACAATGACGACTCAAGTTTGAAACAAAAGGTAACTCGGATTGGAACGCAACAGCATAATGGACCGGATAATGAAGCCACATCACGGCAACTCGGATCATGAAGCCATGACAATGACGACTCGAGTTTAAAACAACTGGTAACTCGGATTGGAACTAAACCACGTAATGGGGCGGATCATAGCATGAAGTCACTATACCTGATGGGTGGAGTCAAGTCCACCTTTGACGGCCCAATTACTTGACTCGATCAACGAAGTCAAGTCAATTATCATACTTAGTATAAATACCTCTTTGGTGTTACGAAAACTTATCTATCTAAGTTTTTACCACTGATTCAAAATCTTTGGAGCTTTTCATTGTTGTAATTCTTAAACACAAAACATTGGACATGGTGATGAATAAATTTAGTTCCCTCTAGCTAGGCCACAAATCTCGAAGAAGGTACAAACCTACGCCTACAAAAGTCAGAGAACCAACTCCCACGCCATTCAGATGATCATCCTCTACCTCGAGATAAACTAAAAGACGCTCGATTTTAGTACAACCACACATGACATCTTCATATGATCATAGGCTCACCCCTCAGCCTCAACAAAGGGAAACAATACCACAAATCCTTACCTTTGACCTGAACTCGACAGTTGAGCTCGAACAATAGGTTGCGTCTGGTGGTGCAATATATACTTACAATGTTGAGTGAACCCCTGAGTTTAACCTGGAGAAGAGTTTTGAACCGTCCAGAAAATAGCAATCAAGGAGCTAGTGATCAACAAGTCTACCAAGAAGGCAGCAAACTCAAAACATCGAACCACGGCTTGCAGGACAAAAGGTGAGTCCAAGCACTTCACCACGCAGCCATGGCTTAGTTTCTTTGATCTGCAGGGTACAAATTTTCTGCACCACACCACAGCCGGGCATAAATTCCTTAATCCTATGGATTTAATGTCGTACCATTACATCAGTCCTACTGAGCAACAAACTCAAGATGATGATGGCATGTATGTGGATCCTGCCAGATGGTCTATATTCCGCTGAATATAAATGCTAAAATCTTCTTGTACATAACATTGTATATTTTATTTTGCTTGTTTAGGATCCTTTTTCATGCTTTTATCAACACAAGAGACTGTGTTATTTAAGTTTGGGGGAGGGACCCAGAAGATATTTGATTGTGTTTTCTATACTCTTATTTTTGATTCTCATGCATTCTTATCATTCATGTAAAGCTTTATAAAAATCCAAAAAGATTTTTCATTTTGCTCATGTATTCATGTAAGACATAGATTAGCACAAAAATTGATAAACATTTTCAAAAATCACAAAACAGTGTTCATGCATTGCATTTAGGATTGAGTCTAGAATTGCATTGGAAATTATGAGGTTAAATGCCATATAGAATGCTGGTTTGGCATGCTAGATTTACTACCCTCGTTGATAGTTGTTGGTTGCATTCATTCATGTTCTGAAAGTGAAAGTAGAACCATGCTAAGAATTGTTCAAATGAATCTCATGCCTTGATTGAAACTATTGTGATTTGATGCTTATCTTTGCTAAGTGGTAACCTTAAACCTGAATGTTAGTTATCATGTCTTTACATCAACTTAGAGTTTCTCAATTATTTAGAATACTTGGATTATTTTTTCCTTCATGTTGATACCTTGTTAGTCCAACTAAACTCCCACCATGCTACACATTTGCCTTCTTTCAAACTGTACCATGCTTGTTTGTGAGCCGACAAAACTATGGCTTTATGTAGTTTCAGGTTCACAATTTTTAGATCATACTAGGATTTGGTGGGTGGTTTCGGTTTTATGTTGGATGTGGGAATTCTTGTGACTAAGCAGATAAATGAATGAAAATAAACAAATGAAAAAGGAAAAGGTCTAAGTGAAAAAGTCAAGGAAGGAAAGGGTGGAAAGTATAAGAGTTTGAAAGTTTAGTAAAGGTTTTTGGGAAGCAAATGAGAAAAAGTTCTAAGTGCTGCGAAAGGAAAAGAGACCAAAGGTTTATATTTTCTTATGAGTTAAGAATAAATGAACCAAAGTATTGTAAGTGTATAATTACCAAAACCGCTTGAAGAAGATAGAAACCCTTATCCTTAGACTAGAAATGGGAAACTTGAGATGTTGATCTATGGGTAGAAAAGAAAATTGCCTAATGTGTACTGCATATATTAGGATCATTTTCTGGATTAAATTGGCTAGATTGGAACCTATTATGGGTGTATTGGGTAGATAGAGTCATTGTTTTGTATGCGCCTATTCGTTCTTACCTTTAGCATTATGCTAAAACTTAGTCCATTTCATGAGTGATTCCTTATGCATTGGTTTACCGGTTACTCGAAGATCATTCTAATCTCTTAGACTTGAACCTTAGCCAAGCAAACTCTCTAGTGGTGCTTGGACATTATTCATGGTTCTGATCTTAATTAAATACTAAAAGGATAAGCGGATTTGAATGCTTGATTAGTTTGAGGCTAAGTTCAAACGAATCTTATGAGTGTTATGGCTAAACCCTTAAGTAAGGCTGTTTGAATTGCATCTTAGAATTTCCAACTAGGAAATTGATTTTAGCATTCGAATCAGCATGTTTTAGCTCTGAGTTCCCAGCATTGCACCCTCTTTCCCTTCTTGAGTATTTGCACTTGCTTGAGGGCAAGCAAGATCTAAGTTTGGGGAGTTGATATGTACGATCTTTAACATGTTTTAGGAGTCACATTTAGCAATTTTTGACGCATATCTACTACATTCTCGTCATTTATACAGTCCAAATAGATTCATCCATTTGCATAGAATGCACATTGCATTTAAAGAGATTTCAGATACTCGATGCCCAAAAAGGGAGTGTTCTGGACAGGTGGAGATTAAGGAATACGAGTAGCAGCACTTGGAGTCGATTGGAAGCAGAGGATGGTCATTTGAACCAACACGAGACCCAAGCTCTAGCTTAGGATCAAACATGGATGCTAGCTCGAGCTTGGACGCACTCGAGCCTACTATCGACTTTTGGAATCAACACCAGACACGAAAGTACAATTTGATTTGAGAAATAGAGTAAAATCATGTTATCACATAGTCACGGGAAAATATGAGAGGGAGTTAAATCTGACGAACATTTATCTAATTCCAAAAACAACAAGACCTACAAGAATGACATAATTCAGACTGATAAGTCTCGGTAATGTGGCATACAAGATCATCTCCAAAGTGGTGTGCCATCGACTAAATAAAATCTTACCAAGTCTGGTATCTGATTCCCAATCGCATTTTTATCAAGCCAGCTAATCTTTGATAACATACTGATTGCACAAGAGCTATTCCATTTCATGCACTCATAACGAAACAAAAGTTTAAAGGTGCATATATGGCTACAAAAAAAAGATATGAGAAAGGCATCTAACATTATATAGTGGGGATTCTTGTGCAAGTTTATTGCTCAAACTAGGTTTCCACGAGAGGTGGGTAAACGAGATTATGTACTCCATTACAACAGTCTGTTGTTCGGTCCTAATAAATGGGACCCCACGAGGATTTTTTTTTCCACATAGAGAGCTTTGTCAAAGAGACCATTTATCCTCGTATCCATTCATTCTACGTACGAAGGGATTGATTGCTAGTTTAAAGTAAATTAAGGCCCAAAGTAATTCACCAAAATTACAGTCGCGAGATCGAGCCCCTAAGTTTCCCATTTATTTTTCTCGGATTATAGTTTATTTTTCTGTAAAGCTAATAAGGAAGAATGTTCCACAATATTACAATTATGAAAATATCTCATGGCAACAAAGAAAATTTCCAAATCATCCATTCAATTTGGGTGGACATCGATCTGGTGTTAAAGATAGAAATACATAACCGTTTGGGTATCAGGAATATAGAATGTATGGGATCTTATTTAGGCCTACCATAAGGTCGAAGACCAAACAACGAAATTTTTCGTCTTTGTAAGGACAAGATAAATGAGATTATCAACTCTTGGTCGGCAGAATTTCTCTCATAGGGAGGAAAGGAGGTTTTGATTAAGTTTTTCCTCACTGTTATTCTGTCTTATGTAATGTGTTACTGTCTCCCAAATCTGTTACATCAAAGATCTCTTAGCATAATTTGGGGACGTCACGTGGGATACACTGGGTCAAATGGGAGGGACTATGCAAGAAAAAATCCGAAGGAGGATTAGGATTCAGAGCAATTGAGAAGTTTAATATAACCCTGCTTGGCAAATAACTATGGAGATTATTAGACAAACTGAACTCCCTCCTTACCAAAGTTTTAAAAGGATGGTATTTTGCATGAGGTAACGCTCTAGAAATTCGTAACCCTTACACACCATCTTATGGATGGCGAAGTATCATATCAACTCGTGTCTTGGTCATGAAAGGCCTAATCAAAAGAATTGGGAACAGTGACACTATTCGAGTTCAGTTTGACGCATGGATTCCTGATACAAGGCCAAGACCAGCTATGGGATATGGACGGTGTATTCACCCGAACTTGAAGGTCTTGGACCTTATTGATCCAAATTATCAGCAATGGCAGGAAGTGGTAATAAGAAAATTATTTGATACAATAGATGCTAATTGATTATGGGCAAACAGATTCCCAGACAACCAACATACATGATGGGTTGGCATTTCACCAAGTGATGTTATTATTCCATAAAATCAGAATTTTGGGCGGAATGTAACTTATCGCTCCTAGCATTAAGAACGTATGGACCAAACATACAAGGATTACAAGCTCAAGTATCAAAAGTGATAACACAATAAAAGATCAAACACTTTATCTGCCAAGCCCTTTCGGGATAATTGGCAGTGAAGGATAATCTAATCAAGTGCAGTATCAAATGCAAAGAACATTGTGACAAGTGTTGGGTGGAGAAAGAAACGGTGAACCATGCCCTTTTTCAATGCCCTCTAGCAATTCAAGCATGGACTCTACGAAAGATACTCGCACGAAAGGTTTACCACGATAATCAGTGTATTCCAACATCGATTATTTACTATGGCGGATCCCAAAACAGATGAAACCCAATGATTCCCTTGGATTATATGGTTCTTTTGGAAGGCGCGTAACAACAAGGTTCCGAATAACACGAACGGTGATATTTTAATGCTAGTTCGAACGATTGAGACATAAACAGCAGCTTGGGCGGATGCTCATAGAAGGGATGCCAGTGGCTACATGATTGCCAACTGTTTGCCACATCTACAACAAGCGACATAATTACTCATCCTCTAACGTGGAACCTGGCTTTCATAGTTTATAGGTGTCTGGTTGGAAAGACTCATATATTCACATGTGACTCAGGTGGAAATATTATTCGAACGATATAGGATGCGCGAATGTGGGGGCCCAGAACATCAGACGTAGTATATCTTCCCTTCATGCTGAATTTGAGGACAATATGGCCGGCTTTTCTCCCATATGTAGAGGATTTTGCTAATCTGTGAAGGCTTTTTGAAAAGTTATTATAAAAGTGAAATTCCAGATTCAGTGAAATTTTTCAACAATATAAAACATAAATTTACAACCTTTACTTGCAATTCTATAAATTAGTTAGGTAATAATAATAAAAACAGCATACCTAGTTTGATGTTTGCATTTTATGTAACATAATACTTAACTTTTAACTTTAACTAAAAGTTCAAATCCATGTATTACTATCTGTAAAAATCCAGTTATTTTAAATCTCTCGTACAACACACATATATGCCAAAATATCAACTACTATTAGAGTAAATTAAATAAAATTAATATTATATATAATTATATGTGCCCCTAATTTTTTGCAAAAAAGAAAAATGCCCTAGACAAATTATCTTTCTCTCAACGAGGCACGGCTTTGTTGGCAGGACAAACAAATCAAATTGATTCACAAATGATCTTGTTTGGTTACTTTCTCTTTCGACTTTATTAGGTCAAAATCAAACCCAAGATTCAAATTACGTGCAGATTGTATTTTGCTTTGATATGATACGGCTTGAATGAAGTTGGTTTGGTACTTTGGTTTACTACGTAATGTGCTTTTAAATTTACAAGTGAGACATTTAATTTCGTCCCTCCCATTCTACCTAAATCCACATAAAGTCCAAAATGAAAAACAAAATGTTAAACAAAAAAAGTCATCTAGTGATTGACTCATATATTGAACATTACTACGCTAGAGTCATTCCACAATGCGTTTAGATTTTAACTTTAACTCTTAGGTAATAAACAATATTATTGGTATTGATACGAAAACAACGAGGTGCCATTGGTTGCTGCTATTAGATCTTTCTATAATAACATTCAACAAAAATTAATACAGTATCGTTGCAATTCTATCGTCAGTAAATGCCAATATGTTGTTAACGTTGTGATCTATGACAAATCACGGCCTTGCAAGAGTGATCATCATCTATGAGCCACAAGTTTAACTCTTCAAGCTTTGTCTGAATTATATTGGAACCAACCTCACGCGACCAATACACCACTGGCTTGCCATCTCCTAACGACTGGTTTACACTAATAGCGGTATTCTCTGCAATATCCATTGTTTCTACAGTTTTCATCGTTTTGCCCTTTTGCTCCACTAGCTTTTTCACTAGATGAATAAAATCTAGACTCTGTTTTGGGGATTGATTCTTAGTTACTGAGAATGCGATGCTGTGTACAAACTCATTGCTCCATAAGTTTTGAGTAACTGATGAAGATTGAACAATTAAGATTCCAGAGCTTTCTTCAATATAGATGTCGTATTCTGAGTTGAATGTGGCAAGGAGAGGAGCTTTATCGACCAAAAGCAAATTACTTGAAAATACCCAGGTGCTGTATCCAAGTTCCAAGCATTTCTTAACAACGTAAGCATTACCCAGAGCTTCCTTCGCTGAGTTTTGGTAAGAAGTTTTGCTTCTGATCAACTTGTCGAGAAACACATCCACGTCAATTACAGGATGTCCCCTTCTTGAAAGATCAAAGGACAATTCAGAACTAGGGCCTATAAAAATGTGGTTTTGAGTATTTAGCTTCTGGAAATAGCAGAGTAAGTTCCTGATGGACATCTTGTCTGCATCATATAGACTGACCAGAATTATGGTTTTCTCTCTCTGCAGCGAAGGAAGAATGGTGCCAAGTTCATTCAGGTTTCTCACAACTCTACCAGGAACAACTTCACTGAAACAGAAATCGTACCACTTAAGGTTGCTCAAGGGTTGAAATTTATTCAGAAAATCTGAACTAATAGAACTTCGATTCAATAACCATGAGTCTGGCCCCTCGGTTTTTGCATAGTTAACACCGGCATCCCTGTGAGAGACACTTAATGCTCCCTCATTCGGGAAATTGGTGTAGATGTTGAAATAAGCACGAGAATAAACAAACTTAATGAACCAAGGTGTCCATATTCGTTCTCCCATCTTCTTGTACCATCCATTTGACACCTGAGTACAACATCTCAGATAATAAATAAATGACATAAAACTAAAAAAATGTATGAATTTTGGAATCCATGAAGCAGAGAAGCTACCATGCCATCAAGGAAAGGCTTCTTGCCATTCGCTTTGTGCTCATCATACCATAGTCTGAACTCTTTCCATGGTTTTGGGAAGAGAAGTTGTCCCCAAGTTCCCACCAACTGATATAAGAGAAGATTCGTTTTGGGATCTACGCGTATATCATTCCCACGTTTACCTGCAGTTGACCACTGAATGATTCAGTCACTTTTCCAGACAGTTCAAGGAAGTGACTAACATATGAATCCTACTTTCTAGTGATCTATATATGCATAGTTCTATCATCCGGTTAAGGTGTATAGCCGAGAAACATTTAAGAATCAGTGAGCTTGAATCAATTTCGTTTTCTCTCTATTTGGACATGGTGTCATCAGATTGCAATTACTAATAACTACTACAATGGAAATATATATATTTCCTTTTATCATCCCTAAACATCTTGAGTATTCTTCTAATCATATCCCAAAGAAACGAAATCTATCAATCCATATGTTCTTGGAGGAAGACTAGGATGTGATCTAAGACCAGCATTGCCGAGTCAGAGAATAGAGAATGGTACCTGGAACCAACCTTGGCCTCTGAAGCGAAGCTCCAAAGATGGAAGGGTTGAAATTGGAAGCATCATAGTAGTACTTCCGAATCAAGCGTTCCAGAAACCCGTAGTAAAGAGGAGGAAACCTCTAGATCATCTTCAACGACGAAGGCGAATTCGTGATCTGAGGTCGGCCACCAAGCTTCCAGCCACTGCGCTTGTAATCCGGCATTATTGGTCCGATAGTGAACCACTTTTTCCCCAAATCTCCACTCGAATTGATCCAAAAACACTAAAATTTCCCTAACGGTCTTCAAGTTATCTTCCGCAGGTGCTTTGTTCTGCTCAAGATTGAAATGATCGACGTAGATGTGGAGGTGAATTCGCCCTCTGTCTCCGGCAACGCCGTAGTCCGCGGCAGCGAGAGATCTGAGACAACGGGAGAGAGAGTGGAGACGGTTAAAGGTAAGTACCTTGACAAGGAAAGTGAAAGGAGGGACATCACTGTAATTCCGTCGGAAAAGAGATCGTCGTCCGGCGTCGGAGAA
>JAKUCM010000187.1:0-42059 GCA_023374145.1 Lepidium sativum | reverse complement strand
GAGAGAGAGCTTTTGTCTTTCAGGGACATCTTTATGTTATGTCCACAACTCTTAGATCTCTATGTAGCTATTCTTCCGCAGACAATCGATTTACTTTTTATCTTGAATGGACATTATTTATTTTTTTTGTCCATGGTTTATAGAAACATTCATATGTCTAATCTTTGTCCTCATACGGCTTAATCTCCATAGTTGGAGTCATTATTTATAGAAAGTTAAAATCCAACATAAGGAAAAATATGACAGAGCAATCTGAAATCTGAAAGTGTCAGTTCCGTAGAAACCGCAAATAAAATGAGTCAGAAAAAACGAGTAATGCCAAAAAAGAACATAACAAAGCAAAATAAATCAAGTCCTAAAGTGGTGGACAAAATTATGAAAAGTTTTACAGTTGCCATAGAATACACTTGCACCATACACACGAGATGCTCAATTGTTTTCTTGTTTCCAACTTATCTATTATAAATATAAAAAAAAACATTTTTGTCAATTGCTATATTGTCCTTTTGAAAAAGATGCATTTGGGAAAATGTTTAAGAAAATGGTTATTTTATATAATTAATTACTTAAAAAGGTATTCTATAAAATATTTCCTGAAGTCTATATCTATAATACAGTTTCGTGAATATGCGACTAAGCGAATAAAAAACTTGGCATTGAAGTTACTAAAATGTCACATACACTAAAATGTACATCCTTCAATATAAAGTCAAAACAAAAGGCAAAGACTTTTGTGTATTTTAATGCAAACTGTATACAGAAACTTGCTGTAGTCACAACCTTCAATGAAATTAATCAATTATCCTACAACGTGATTAGATTCTACCACCAATAGTCAAATCTATTCTACAAATAATTTGCTTAATTATAAGGACTATATATTTCACTTTCTTTTTGTTTGGTTGTCTTGGTTGTCTTTGGCTAAAGTCAAGGTCAATACTTATAAAAAGTCTTTAAACAGGGTACTTGTCAAATTAGCTAGCCCTCAGCGTATCAAAATTCCCATCCCACTTCCATCCTATAATTTCCATACTTTTAGAAAATAGAAAATTCTAATTTCTTCTTTCAACTCTAAAAACTATATCCAAACAAATAAAAAGAAGGTCGGAATAAGTCCGGAATACCCTAAAATTTTGTTGAGTATTTGTTTACATTAACAAAATATTAAATATATTAAATTCAAATAATAAATATTTTTCAAATAATTCAAAATCAAGCTTATATATCTTAACTTAACTTTTCACAATTTACAATAAACTAGAGTTATATTTGCATTATAACGCGGAATTTGATTACTTTTATTATTTTTCTAAATAGTGTTCATTTATCTTGTTAAACCTGTATTGATACTTTAGCTTGTTGAATCAGTCTTAATTAAAAGAAATGAACCCGACTAAATATTCAAATAGATCTTAAATTATGGATCTGAATAACCATATCCGAACTCGATTTGAAACCAAATCAAGAACAAAATTTGAACTTCTTAGAGTTTTTCTATTACTTGGTTTTTTAATTTTTAGTTTTTATATAAAATATCCGAATCCGAACTAATCAGTTATCAAAAATTTAATTTGAATAAAAATATTTGTTTGATATAAATTCTCTGGAGCATTCTTTAACAAGTACCTTAAATATATACTACTAGATATTTTTTTAGAAAAGTTTATAATATAAAATAATGTTCAATTATACCATAAATCATATTTTGATTGTGTTACATTAAAATCAGATCACCTATATATTCTACTATATAATAGTCTTACCAAAATTTTAAAAAATATTCCTAAACTATTAACCACGCATAAATTAATATGCACACTATATGATATCTAATATATTCAACACCACAAAATATGTTTTGAAATAAATTTGGTATATACTATTGGAGATTTAATATTGTACACGATAACCCTAACGTTTGAATAGCACCTATTACTTCTTTCAATATATCCATTTTTTAATCCCAATATCTTTTTGTTGTAACGTTTTCAATCTATTTATGGTTTTTTTAAGTTTTCTTCTATTAAATCTCTATTAGTTTTCTTCTATTATCCTAAAATTTATAGTCAAAATGAAAGTGTCTTCCATTTTAATATATAAAATACAAATTTTCCAATATAGATATATTAATATTTTGGTAAAAAGTGGCACTGTTGGTAACTTAATTAGAAATTGTTATGCTATAATTTTGTATTTTTTTTATATTAAACATTCATATATTTTGTATACGTAGTTATTTTTTATATTAATTATATACTTTATAATAATACTTTTAATTTTTTGATTACCTGTATTTTCTAAATTATTTCTTATATATGTACCACAATTTCTTAATTTAATAGGATTTTGGAAATAGTTCCGGGAAGTAAATTTCTAGTCTTCAAATTCCCGTACCGTTTTCGATTCCTGAAATTCCCGTTTTATTGTGTAATATGAATTGTTTGGGACGTAAATTTAATTTCCTGAACTAACCATTCCCAACCCGGATATGTGATTTCCCGTCACCTTTCCCATTATGCACAGGGCTAAAATTAGCCTTCCCCTTAGTTCATGAACCTCTATATATACAAACAAATCAGATCTCCTGGAATCCAATAATTAATCAGCTGAAAAGTTTGTTAAACCAAGATGTACGTTACAAGGCATCTCTCGGAATACCAGAGACACTCGACGGATTTGACACAATTATCGCCGGAAGGTCCAAATATAGGAGTACTTGTGATTCAAGACGAAGAGTCAAAACCGACTTGTTGCTTCGGATCTTGTTACGAATATGAACTCAAAGGCTTACCGTTCCCACAGAACGCGAAGCTGGACGTGACTCACAGAACCAGAAATGGTGAACACTCGACCAGTCACCAAGACCCAGTTTTGTTCATTCCCGTTCCTGACAAGCCTCTATCTTCAACCGTTATTATGTCATTAAACGACACGGGAAACACTCAGGGTATGACCACGAGTCTCTATCTTACTACTTTCTTTCTTTTTTGTCAAATCTTTGTCATATGTGGTCTGCAACAATCTGTCATAAGCATTTCAATAATTTACCACAGGAAATGATTAGCATTCTCAGAATTATATAGATACGCATAGAAGAAGACAAATTAGTATGTATAAAAATCTTGCACAAAATATAAGTACTGATTTTGTTGTAAATTTTGGATTGCAGAGGAGCTTCGGAAAGTGCAAAAGAGGAAGACAGAGTCCCCAGTTGCTTTTGCTTCAGCCATGTTCCTGAAGTTAAGCCACGAGAAGCAGATCCTTATGACATATACCAACAATTCCAGATCCATCAAAAGAAAGGATCATCTCGCTTTTACACTGCCACTTCTGTTGCTCCTGATGGGATACCACCTCAATTCCTTAAGAGAAAGTATTGGACCGTTGGATACTCGGATTCCCAAGACTTTGGTTTGTTAGATGATGCAAAGGGGATTAACACTCAGCTTCGTTCCCAGCTTCCCAACGATGTGAATTCAAACGTTGTGATAGGGAAATGGTATGTTCCTTTCATATTCGTGAAAGAAAGAAACACAAAGGATCAGCTTAAGAACTCAACTTATTACTGCATGACGCTTAAACAAAGATGGGAAGAGGTTTACTCGTGCGGTTACAACGGAAATGGAGAGGTTGTAGTTGATGTTGAAGTGGAAACAGAAGTGGTGAAGCTAAACCAACAAGAAACCATATTGAGTGAGGCAAAAGATGATGGATTTGTTTGGTTTAGTGTCTTAAGGGATGAAATACAAGACAAGAAGATAGGTCTTGGGTCTGTGGTTGTGGAGAGGATGAAATGGGAAGAAGAAAGGTTCGGGTGGGTAAACAATGGCGATAGATTTAAAATTAAGAGAGCAGAGAGATGTGAAGGTGGTTCATCGCAGTGGAAGAAATATCGATGTTATGTGTTGGTAGAGAGCTTTGAGTTGAAGAGAACGGATGGGAGTTTGGTCCTGACATATGAGTTTAAGCATGTTGATAAGTTAAAGAGCAAATGGGATTGAGTTTTTGGTTCAATATTGAATTTGGTGAACAAGCTTTATGTAAGTTCATGTAATCAAAAACTTAAGACCGCATGTAATTTGGTGTTCAGACTCAATTTAATGAATGGAAGTTTTTGCTTGCTTGATACTCTTCATCATAGGTTTTGTAACCTCTTCGCAAAGTAGAGGTCACAACTTTGGTAATCAATGGAAACCACTACAAAGTTTTGAAAAACCTTTCTTTATCTGCAAACGAATCAGTTCATAACAATACAATACCGAACTTTAGTTGTAGAAGAGTCTTTTCTTGTTTGAGAGTCTAATATTTCATTTCTAAAATTGCTTACTCTCTTCGATGTACATGGAAGCTGAGCTATTTTTAGGACTAAGCTTATGACAATGTTTAAATCACATTTTTCACTGAATCTAACTCTATTGTTACAAAGCTTTGCTGTGTTCAGATTCATATGAATCAGAGATCCTCTCCAAAATAAACATATTGAACAATGTTGCAATCAAGGACCTATTACAAGCGTTAACAAGCAAGAAGACAAAAAATGAAAGAAAAACGACCTTACATCTTTGCATTTAGAAAAAAATGATAAATATAAAAAATTTCTCATTTTCTGGAGATTAATAAAAAAAAAGAAGAAAAAAAAAAGCCATTTTTCCAATGTTGTCAAAACGAGAAAATACAAAACAAAAACCTTTCTACAACTAAAACATCTTACAATCAACTCTTTTGCTTTTGATTCCCAATTTCTTCCAGCCGTTTCCATGTTGCCTCGCGTTTTGCTTCAGTTTCAGCTTCTTTCAATTCGTCTTCTCTAAACTTAGAAAGACAATCCTTGAACAACTCTGCATCAATGTCATTAAATATCTTCTGCACGTTCAGCGTCAAGCTATGAACAGCTTGGTTCCAGTGCTTCTGAGTGTTTCTCTCCAATGCAGGGAATATAATAGGAAGAATAACTTTACGGTTCTGCATCATTAGATTCTCGATATGATCGTTGTTCCATAAGAATAAAGCTCTTTCTGCAACCTGCAAAAAGATTTTTAAAAAGGCTAACCTTTTATTCTTTCTTGTGCTTGGATATATATTCCAGCTTTAACAACAATTTCTACAATGAGCACGAAGATACTAACTGATTCGTGCCTAAACATAAACGATGACTAAGCTTTTGATCTACCAGATATCGCCCACTTCGGTCTAGTGAAGAATTGTTCTATCATTCATCATTCTCAGAATCAGTAAACTGCAATTCCAATCGGGAATATATATGAAGCGTTATAAGAATTTACCTGAAAATGGAGACTGTTTAAACACCGGGAAACTTGGCGAAACAAGGGGACCATACACCGTTGAAATTCTGCTGGTTGAGTTGCTTCTAATACTTCCTCTAGCTCGTTTAGAAACATGACTTCTTTGGAACTATTTGTGACGGGCCAAGACTTCAGTAGTCCTCTTACAACAGTATCTGCAAGTTTGCAATCCTTTTCCACAAACTGTGTAATACAATAAGACAATTGCTGATGATACATTTGCAAGCATTTTGGTTTGTGGAGAGGTAGTAGAGCTCGAACCAGAAACACTTTGTGCTCTTCTTTAAGCGGCAAAGCAAATCCATTGATGACACTTCCTAAAATCTCTAGAAACTCAGCAATCCCATTGTGTTTCTCAGTCTCAAAAACAAACTGATAGAAAATGTTGTTTATGGACTTCCTGATGAAAGGACGATGAACCATGAATTTACCGTAAATGCGATGTAGAACGGTCTTAAGACAATCTCTTTCTCTTGGATCCTCAGAATCAAATAAATCCAGTAACCGTGTGACAAAAGATTGGTCGAGGTATCTCTTAGCCAGCTTGGTGTCAGTCTCTGGTGAAGCAATAAGCCGCAAGAGAAGCTCATAGACAAGTTGCAAGTGAGGCCAAGCAGGATCCATGGAAGGCTCTTCTTCCTCCAAATCTAAGGCATCAATAACTTTATTTTCGCGCGGTTGAGGATTCAAGGTTCTGAATATGTTAACAGAAACCATTTTAACCACTTCTTGGATAATCTTTTCGCTAAACTTTCCATTAGGAGAAGCCACATGATCCACAAGCTCAAGCAATGTCTGGCGCTTAATCTCCTTTTCCTTAATGTTCTTCGTTGGGTCCGAGAAATCAAACACTACATAACACAAGCTGAGCTTTTTCACAAGCAAATTTGGCTTCTCTGCATTTGGAACATCTTTAAAACTCGGCAAAGCTTCATATGGCATAAAACCGTTCCCATTTCCTTTCAAATGCCCATCTTTAAACCCTAAATCAGCAGCAGATTTAGCAGCAGGAGCGTTCTTGGTGTGAGAATTCCCCGATTTTCCAGTGCCATGATCACTACTTTTCGAAGTAGATGCACTGGCATTTGATGAAGAGTGGTTCTTAGATGAAGACTTCTTAGGAAGCTTACTTAGAATCTGTTTCCACATAGTTTCTAAACTCAGAGTCTTTATGCATCCCCAAAACTCAACCTAAAAGAACAAATTCATCCACTCAATCTGAAAAAAAAACAAAATCCGGAAAGAAAATAATCAAAATTCCCAGATCATTTATACAAACTATAACACAAAGCAATAAATCATGGACCTGAATTTAGATAGAAATACAAATATTCCCAAATTATAAAACCTGTTTTTTTCTCCATCATCTTTCCTATACACTCCGAAAACCCAGAAGAGAAAAAGAAAAGAAAAAAAATCGCCACTCCGAACCAAAAGTTCGAAACTTTCGGTTCCGATTCTGAACAATCACAATTGGAAAACCCAAACTCGAAGAAAAACCGTACATTTACAACCTGATAAATCACAACCTCGCGATTTTAGGGAAGTGACGAAATAAAAACGTAAAAACAACAAAACTCGCCGGATACACAGAAAATTATGGTCAACAGGAGAAATTAACCAGATAAGAAAAGAAGAGAGAAGATTTCGATGAATACTGATGAATGATTAAAACAAACAAACTTACGAAAATTCACATTCAAGTTCTTCCAAAACCTCCTTCGTTGTTGTTGTTGGTGGTGGTTTGTTGACTTCAAAAATTAAAAGAAACAAAAAGGAATCACCTTTAGGTTTACCACGGTACGAATTTTTCTTCGTCTTCAAATAATTTTATTTTCTTTCTTCTTCTTTGTAATTTGTCTCGTCTTGTGATCCAGTTATCTATCGTTCTTTCTTCCTCCGATGGCTGATCAAACTTTTTTTCTTTCACAAATCTATTTTAATTAAAATTAAAAAATATTATCTATTTTAATAATGTTTTCGGTTCGGTCTGGCCTGGCAGGTCCCTTCACTTGTATTATTATTACTAGGTGAGTGCCCGCACTACGCAGCAGGATCCTTTTTAATTTATGTCATTCTGTTGTAATTTTTTAAAATTTTGGGAAAACTATGAGAGGTTTATTATAGAAAGAGAAATAATTTTTTTAAATATTGATGACCAATATTTTGGCTGAATCTTTTGTTAAAAGTTGAGACTGTTTTAATAAATATTGGCCATGTTCAAGTGGTTGAACTTGTTCTTCTCGGTTCCTTTCTATAGAATATAGAACCACTAAAATTACAACATTGAAGTCTTCCGTACATTAATATGGGTATTTATTGTAAATGAAATTACATGTGGCATGATAGTGAAGATTGTTGAAAATCTCTTTGTATACGACATTTTTATTGGCTGGTTTGTTTTCTTTTTGTGTGGTGGGACTCCAAATTTGTAGCTCTTCTTTTGATGTGACGCGAGATAAAACAACATAGAGTTGACCATGACTGAATACATGCTTGGGTAGATTGATACCCACATTTTGTAAACTTTGGCCTTGACTTTTGTTTATTGTCATTGCATAACAAACTCTAACAGGGAATTGTCGTCTTCGCATTTTATATGGAAAATTTGTATTTGCCGTTGTCATGATGATCCTTGGTATAAGCACCTTTTTCTTGACATTGGTGCCGGTTAGTACCTCTGCTTCAAGTACCTTTTTCACCTAAATGAGTAACAAGCAGTCTAGTCCCATTGCATAAACCTTGCTTTTGGTTTATGTTTCTTAACAATATATTTGGGGCATACTGTATCAAAGGTACGTGATGATTTGGTAATCCCAAACACTTGAGTGCATATAGGTACTATGCAGTGTATACAAGATTAACTCCATCAAGGTCATCATCATCGGCGATATTGTCAGCACTAAGATACTCTTTCATGTCACCTCCAACTTTTGCTAAGAAGAAATTATTTAACTTATCAACAGTTTCATTCCTTGGTTTTATGATGGCAAGACCTCGCATATATGCACGGTTTTGGAAAGATTTTTCGAGATTTGGGAATGTTGCTTCCTGCATTTCTCTCATTGAGTTTTCTCCTTTTTCCAAGAGTAATGTGTCTTTGAACTTTATGTAGTAATTTTCTAGAGACACTTTGTTCAGAGTATTGACACTTTTAGCCTCGCCATTCCCGACTTGTAAAATCCATGCAACAAAGTTTTTTCATCTTGCTTCACTCTCATGTTTTTGGTAAGGGTGGCAACATAACAACTTTGCCAAATGTAAGATCTATTAAGTGTTGCGAGAATTGTATCTTGTTTTCTTCCTTGTGAGATGACTGGTAATATTTGTCTGAAATCTCCACCTAACAAAATAGTATTTCCCCTAAATAGTTTCGCTTCTGCATCTGGGTTGATAAAACTCATTATATCTTTTAATGTGCGATCCAATGCTTCAAAAGTGTGATGATGTGTCATTGGTGCTTCATCCCATATGATTAGATCTGTTGTCTCAAACAATTCTGCGAGCATTGTTCTTGGTTTGATATCACACATCGAGTCTTCATGCATAAATGATGGTTACTTGAAAGACTGTATGAACTGATGAACTTATTGATATCTTAGTTATCAATTTGATATATTGATATTTTTGAAAACCCCCTTTCAGGGAAAAATTTCCAGAGAGAATGATGAAGCAGGTGCGGTTTTTTAAAGTTTGGAAATAAAGCAAAATTATTGACCTCTGGTTTAGCATGTATTATGGCCTCATGGACCAACGATTAGGTGGAAACGAAATTATACATTAGGTGAGAATCATTTATTTGTTAAGCATATTGATCGAAAAAGTAGTGGAGGGAAGGTTAATTTTTGTTTCACAGAATCGTATAAATTTGAGTAGGTTAATTTTTTATGATGATGTCGTTTTAACTTATATGATGTGTGTTTAATCTGATAATGCTATTGGTTGATTATGGAAAATTAAATTGCTGATGTGTCAGCACCAGAAGAGAAAACCATGCTTTTATATATATAATTATTTACGGAATTTTTCAACCGCACTCTTCAAATTATCAATGTAAAACTATTATTATAAATGTTGTTCAATCTTAAATTTCGGTTCAATTTGCTCGGTTTTCCAATATTTTGGTTTACAAAAAGTATCTACTATATTAAAACCATATATAAAATAATTTGGTTTAGTTTGGATAAGCTTGATTTTCGTTTATTCGATTTTTTACCAAAACTATAATTTTACTATGAATAAATTTTTTCAGTTTAATATTTTATTTCATATATTATCATTTATTAGAAGTGTATAAATTATTAATCAAAACTTACTAAATCATTTAACTTTAGACACAACATGTAGTAATGAATTAGATTTTAAATTTCTTAATTAGTTTTTTTTTAATTTATTTATTTTAAATATTTAGATTATGGATAAATTAATACTGTTACTGGATATTTATGTTTAATTACATCTCTACATTATTATACTAACACTAGATCATTATATTTAATTATATGTACTAAGTGTTTTACGCGTATATTACTATACTATTGCTAATATATTAATTATTATATTGTAATTAAGCGGTTTGTTGGGTTTCATAGGTTTATTTAATTTATTATTAAACTATATATGTATCATAAGGTTTTGATAAAATTGTATCTACACGCGATTTGTATAGTATAACTAAAAACCAAATTATGTTGTACTTTTGATTAGATTTGATTTATATTGATTCGATTTAATCAAATTGAACAGCCCTAATTATAACAACATAATTTTAATGTTGGTAATAAATCAGATGAATTTATAATTAATGGGTTTACTACCAAAATTTGGTTAAGAGTTTAGTTCCACATCGATTTTAAATATTTGATGGAGAGAATATAACTAATTTTGAAGGGTGTGACTTCGGTCAGAAAATTTGATAAGATTTCGCCAAGATCAAATCTCACAAGTTAATTTAAAAGGGGACATGTCTCGTTGCAACAAACCATATGGTTCAATGACGAGAGATGTGGAGTGAGTGGTTACACAATGGTAGCGAAATTGCTTTGATTCGCCGGCTCAAATTTTAAAGATATTACGCACCAAAGAAATCGAGAGTTGATGGAACGAATGGTCGCACAAGAGATGCGGAAGGCTCTTCATTTACCGAGGTGATTTAATGACGCACCAAGACGGATCAGAATGGCTTGCTGGATATGACACATCAACAAGAACCATAGATATTACGCATCATGGGTTGATCATGGATATTACACACCATAATCGATCAGTGGGTATTATACACCATTAAATTTCAAAATGAAAGAATCACTCTAAAAAATAATTGGATTCAAACTTATTATTCTCAAATATTGTTACACATTTTTATAGAGAAAAGACTATTCTTAGTTGTTTTGGAAATAAACAAAATACTTAATTGCTTTGGAAATAGTCTTAAGACCATAAAAAGATAAAAGACTTTATGGCAATTTATTGGAGACTAAAATGAACTATTCTCTCTCTAAAGCACTCGTTTAACATAGCGCCGCTCTTTGGTTCTTTAGTCTTGGGGGAGGCCACTAGAGGCTCTTTTAGCTCTAGCGTGTCGTTGTTTCTCCTCCACAATCCTTTCCTTTGGTGGTTTTCGTCTAGATCTCGCAGGGTTGAACGAGTTTCTCCCATATATGGCCGTGGAATAGGTGAGTCTTTGCCATGGGTGTTGTTTCTGTGTGCTTTGCTAGTTTGCTTTTCTCCGATGCTGGTGGATTCTTTTTGAGGGAGACTTTGTTTTCTCATCAAAGTTATGGTTACAGAGACTCTCGGTCTAGATGGAGATGCTTGTGGGTTCACCGATGCTTCGCCGGGAGGTTTTCGAAGTGCCTATGTGAGTCGCCAGTAGCTCGCGCTGCTGGTTACCTAAGGTTCACCGTGGTTCATGTGCTCCAATGTTGACCTTTGCTCATTGTCGGTTTCATCTGTTTGAAACCATGGTTTGGTCTAGATCTCTTCTTTTGCTTAATTTAGTTATATGTTGGTTAATTAGGCACCGATTTAGTTAAGTTTGGAACCAAATCAAGATTATTTAGTTAAGGTACATTTAGGGTCTTGGTTATGGTTTTTGAGTTGATCATTTGGATTCCTCTCTGGTTCGATATGTGAATATGCTATCCCGGGTTAATTTTTACCATGTTGAGGATGTTTTGCTCCCTATCTGTATTCTTCGACCTGTTTGAGGTTAGGTCTTTTCTTTGGATCCTAATCTTGGCGTCACATGGTCGACTTTGCAAATACTATTCTTAGTTGCTTTAGAAATAAAAAAGTATTTAATTGTCTTGGAAATAGTGTAAAACTATAAATGGATAAAAGACTTTGCCTTGAACAATTTCTCATAGTTTTTGCATGTCTTCTTGTCTTAAATTGCCCCATAAATTGTAATTTTCGTCACTCCTCATGGGCAGACCATTATCATATTTTTTTTGGATCCTTTTTGGACTTCTAATCGGCTTAAAATAGGTTTGGATCCATTATCAATCAAAAAGGTACTTTGGATGTGTCAAAAACCTTACTTTAGAAAATCTATTGGGACAAAACCAAAGATAAGATAAAAAGAGTACAAATGAACCACAAGCCTATTTGTTGAATTATCTTAGCTTGTAGTCATGTTTTGGATCCCACTATGAGAAGAAACAAAATTTGTATAAAAGGGTTTCTTGTTCGATTAATATTCTGTGCGGCTCAGCTTATATACAAATTTGTATGACCTAAGTGTACAACAGATGAATAATAAATTGCCCTTAGTTACATACTGACCAATTAATCCTCTAACACCCCCCATCAAGTTGGAGCATGGAGAACACAAATGCCCAACTTGTCCTAAAAACATCAAACTCTGCGTTCTAGAGCTTTTATGAAAATGTCAGTTAGTTGTTCAGAAGATGTAATGTGCTTGGTTGTGATAGCACCACACTCAATCTCGTCACGGATGAAGTGACAGTCAAACCCCAACATGTTTTGTCTGTTCATGGAAAACAAGATTAGCACTTAGGTAAATTCTTGACTATTTATCGCAGTGTAATGTGATTGGAACAGAACATGCTGCACCAAGGTGACCAAGGAGACATCTCAACTAGATTATCTCACTCACTGTATCTTCTATAATACGGTACTCTAACTCTATAGAAGAACGTGATACCACACATTGTTTACAAGTTTTCCATGAGGTAGGAGAGCCATCGAAATGGATAAACTAACTAGATAGTGATCGTCGAGACATGGGACAAGCAGCCCAGTCTGCATCACACCAAGCATCTATCTTGAGAGGTGTGTTCGAACGGAGGAGAATACCGTGATCAAGACTGCTCTTGAGATATCGAACAACCCGGGTAGCAACATTCCAATGTTCATTCTTAGTGGCATGCATAAATTGTGAGGGAACATGAATAGCATAAGAAAGTTCATGAAGAGTAGTATCGAGATAGACAAGACGACCGGTGAGACTACGATATTGTGTAGGATCAACATAAATATTACCTTTGGCTAGAGTAAAGGTGTGGTTTCGCTCAATCAGATGATATAACGGACGTGATAGTTCTAGACCATTGTTAGAAATAATATCTAAGGCATATTTCTGTTGCGATAGATACATACCTTCAGGAATATGAGCCACCTCAATGCTCAAAAAATATTTGAGAATACCTAGATCTCTCATTTTAAAACACAAACTCAAGTATTCTTTGAAGTCATGTATAACACTTAGTGAACTACTCGTAATTAGCATATCATCGACGTATACAAGAATTTGTAATTGAATATAATTTTGTGCATAAATGAAGGGAAAATAATCCTCATAATTTTTCTCAAAATCGTAATCCAACAATGCTTTAGAGATTTTGGTATACCAACATCGAGAAGCATGGCGCAGACCTTACAACGACTTGTGTAATCGAGAAACCAAATCATTTTCATTTTGTCAAAACTCAAATGGAAACCGAATGACTACCTCTTCCTCAAGATCACCATTAATAATGCTTTGTATATCCATTTGGTGTACATTTCAATCATTTGACACTGCAACCTCAAAAAATGATCGAACTGTAACTAGCTTACACACATGAGCAAAAGTGTTTGTGTAATCAGTACCTTTAGATTGAGTGTTGCCAAGAATGACCATACGGGCTTTGTAGCACTCCAAGGTTTCACCATAGCAATATTTGAGTGTAAGTACCCATTTAGTGCCCAAAGCGCGTTTACCAGAAGGTAATTCTTCGAAAGTCCATGTGCCTAACTCTTCATGGGCCCATATCTTACCCCGTACAACCTTACACCAAATTTCTCGTCCATTACTTCTTGGAAAGACTTTGGAATGACACCAGCAGTTACAACAGCCAGGAAAACTATACGTTGAATTAGTCACCAACCGAATACCAGGAATCATCTAGGATCGCACCATCATATTCAGTGTGTGTTGTATTAGTCACATAATCATGTATTTTAGTTGATAAAATTTTATGTCGTCGGCCACGACCTAATGTTTTAGTTTCATCTGGAGGTGAAACACTACCAACCTCACGTGTTTAAGAAAGAGGTTCCTCTATGGCAACCAAACCTTGTTTAGATGCAACATCCATTTGTTAAGGGTTCAATAGACACTAGCTCAGAAGCAACAGACCATTGCTCAGACGCAACAACCAGTTGCTCATGTACAATATACATTGGCTCATAAGCAATAATCAGTTGCTCAGGTGCAACAGACACATGTTTAGTTTCAGTTGTGGGGGCAGTTGTAGTAGCACGTAGTGGCACAGTATCGACATCAACATTGGGCGTGAATGCAACGTCAGGAGTAATAACAATTGTGTGAGACATAAGCAGAATTATCACTCGATTGCCAAACAAAAGGAGAATCATCCTCTTCATAGACGTTATGAACTAGATGAGTTAGAGATGAACCAGATAACATTGCATCTGTCTAAGCAAACATAATCGATTGACATAATTAAACATCACAAGAGACAAAAAGTTTCCTAGTGTCATGATCACTAACCCGCCATCCTTTTTTTTATATAGATAGCCGATAAAGACAGATCGCTGGCTGCAAGGATTAAATTTATCCCCACCATGTTTATGATTGTGTATATAGCATAATGATCCAAACACGCACAAGAGCTCAAATGGAGGCATACGATTGTACGACATCTGAAATGGAGACTTCTCATCCAAGATTGTAGAAGGTGTGCGATTGATTGAATAACCAGCTGTTAACACACAAAATCCCCATAATTCAATTGGAAGATCTGCATGAAACTGTGATGAACGAGCAACATTGAGTATATGGTGGCCTTTTTATTCAACACGACCATTTTGATGCGGTGTACCAACATAAGAGGTCACATGAAATATGGCAATTTTCACGAAAGTAGCGAGTAAGAGCCATCAATTCAGTCTCATTGTCACTACGAATGTGTTTGAGAAGTAAACCAAACTGTCTTTCAATTGTAGGAATATAAGTTGTTTAAGCTTTCTAAAGCAACAAGTATAACCACACAACACGAGTATAATCGTCAACGATAGTGAGAAGATATTTGGAACCACAAGTAGATAGAGTACGGTATGGACCCCATAAGTTGCAATGAATTAATTCAAAAGCTGTAGTACTTTTATTAGAACTCAAATGGAATACATCGCGTGTTTATTTTGCCCGAATACAATTATCACGTCTTAGAATCAAACAAAGAACTAGAATCAGTAAAAGTCAACGTCTCCATTGCTGTACAGCCAAGATGACCAAAAAAATATTGCCACAGCTCCATGGATTGATTGTCTACCGTTTGTGTCCTCAGAACATCTGCCACAACTCTAAAGAAATACAGTCAGCTCAATTGTTCACTACTCCAATAAACAACACATAACATATCAGATAAATGAAACATACACCCTTTGTCGGTTGTGAGCTCTGAAACAGAGATTAAATGACAGTCAATACCATCCACGAAAAACACATTATCCAATAGCAAGTGAGAACACATATGTACTGTTCCACATATGTTTGTCCGAGTGAACCGAACATCATGAAATTTGATAAACATATAGGCCATATCTCAAATATTCAAGAGAAAATCAGCAGAACCAGTCATATGGTTAGACGCACCTGAATTAATTATCCACGTTTCAAGAAAATACGTACTAGATAGGCGATCATTCGCTGGAGGATGTCGATCATTCAACAAACGCACTAAAGTCTTCCATTGTTAGACATTCAAACCATTGAAGCCAACTATGTATGCATGAGTTATGGAAGAACTTCCTCCAAAAGCTTTCACAGGGGATGCAGGTGTTGTGAGATGATTCATACAAGCAGGTTCAAGCCGTTTGGAGATTAAACTAGTCAGAGGTCAGTAAACATTGGCCTGTCTACCAACCACTCTAGGTAGCAAGTTTCTTGAAGCATTTTTCTGCCAAGTGACATGTTTAGACAACTTTCCAAAATCTTCCCCTAGAGACATACTTTTTTGTTGACAATTAGCAAGTTTCATCTTCAAACGTTTTACATGTTGATCGTTGTTCACTGAGAATCACTTCTTAATGTTAGTCCACATATCATGAGCAATCTCAAATTAAAAGTAATTGTCACCTTAATCCAAGATACAACCATAGTATTGTTGGTCCACCAATCCTCTAGGTTATCAAAATCTTCTACACGTTGAGCAACGGTGCCATCAGCAAAACCAAATTTCTTCCTTACCCTTAGAGCCAACCAGATATTCAGAGCCCACTCATCATAACTGAGACCATGAAGTTACGGTTGAGAAATTATTGCTCCAGAGTTATCGCTAGGGGACATATCGTAGGGATCGATCCACCGTCGTACATATTATGTTTGAACCTGAGTTTCATCAGAGGCTAAAGCACTAGACATGGTAATGTAATTTTTTCACATATGCTTCAGAGTGGAGTTACCTTGATAGTAGAATTAAAATGTAGAATTTAAAGGATGAAACATGATTATTTTCACAGACACTTCACCAAAACAGGGTAGAGACACCTTGATAGTAGAATCAAAAGTCTTAAGGTCGAAGAAATCAAAAAACCAACCTAAGAATGTAGGTATGGCTCTGATACCATTAGAATAAACAAAATTTGTATGAAAAGGTTGCTTGTTCGATTAATATTCTGTGTGGCTTAGCTTATATACAACTTTGTATGACCAAAGTGTACAACAGACAAAGACTAAATTGCCTTTAGTTACATACTAACCAATTAATCCTCGAACAAATTAATAATTGTAAATCTTCCTTATTTGCACGATCCTCGACTCCAAGATGCTAAACTTTCCATGATCATATCATCTTTTCCTTTTTGAAAAGGATTTGTCCTCAAATTTGCTTTTTCTACAATCACAAAGGAAATAAATCACGAGTATCTCATCCTAAGGAAAATATTAAATGATTTTACGATAATAAACTTAGATTCTAACAAGAACATGTTGCAAATAATATACAAGTTAAACCAAACAACCTAGTTCATTCACAAGATCATTTTTTTCTTTGAATATGAAGGATCAACTTTAATCACAAATCAGAAAATTAAATTGATAGATCAATAGATTCAAGTAGTGAAAACAATTAAAAACCGATCTAATCATCTACCACCACGTTTTTATTATATTGTTTTGAAAAGAGAAAAGGAGGTTATCGAAAAATACAAAAAGACAAGAAATGATAAAGATTGAAAACTCAAATTTTAGAAGCTGCTATGATACCACTTGATAAGATCTCGCCAAGATCGAACTTCACAAGTTAATTCAAAAAGGGATAGGTCTCGCTGCAACGAACCATGCATCTCAATGATGAGAGATGTGGAGCGAATGGTCAAACAAGGGTTGTGGAATTGCCCTTGATTCACCTTCTTAATTTCTAAGGATATTAAGCACCAACGAATGCGAGAGTTGATGGAACATATGGTTGAACAAGAGGTGCGGAAGGCTCTTGATTTATTAGGGTGATCCGTTGGATATGACACACCAAGACATATCTAAATTTCTTGCTGGATATAACGCACCAACAAGAACCATGGAATTACACACCATGGGTTGATCATGGATAATACACAACATGATCGAGCAATGGATATTACACACCATTGAGTTCCAAAAATGAAAAGAACTCTCAAAGATAATTGGATTCAAACTTATTATTCTCAAATGATGGTTACATTTTTATAGAGAAAATACTAGTTTTAGTTGCTTTGGAAATAAAATAAAAAGTATTTAATTATCTTAGAAATAGTTTAAAACTATAAAAGGATAAAAGACTTTGACTTGAAATCCCCCATAATCTTTGCATGTTTTCTTATTTTTAATTGTCCCATAAATTGCAATTTTCCTCACTCCTTATGGGTAGCCCATTAATATATATTTTTGGATCCTTCTTGGACTTGTAATCAGCTTAAAATGGATTTGGGTCCATTATCAACCAAATGAATATTCAACACCATTGAATGCATATATACAAAAGAAAAAATGATAATAAAAGAGAGAAAGAGATTGGTGAGAGATAATAAAGAACATGTGGCAAAACTTTATTGGTCATCTAGAATCTTTAACATCCTTTTATCCAAAATTTTGAAAGAAAATATTATTATTTTTTATAAAATTTATACCAAACTTTATCATTTTTTATTTTGTATAAATAGAATTTTTTCACGTAATTTAGACACATAAAAAATGTTTTCTTCATATAAATTTTATATTATCAATCTAAAAATTCTTATTATTAAACGTGTTTTATATTTTGTGTGTGTTTAATAAAAATATTTGATATCTTCTATTATTGTTTGAAAAAAAAATTTATATTTTATACTGAACTTTTAGTTATTTTAGTTTTTAAGTAATTATTATTAATATATAGTTATAATATATAAACGGAAATAAGAATATAAAAAGATAGTGGAGTAAAGTGTTGAATTTTATTAGACAAAACTATCGTAGAGATATAAAAATTAAAATGGATGATTAAGTAATTATTATTAATATATAGTTATTTAAGAACTTTACAGACTTGCTTAGCCACATGGATGATTATGAGTGGATACTTTTAAAGAGTCTCTTAGCCACATGATTGATTGATTAAAATTTTTTTTTTTTTAAACTCGTATAGTTTCTTATAATTGGAAGTGGTCTAATAAAATTTAGGTGGAGTTCAGTTGGATAATTTCATCATCATTAATAATTTTCCTTGGGATTGGAGGGAAACTACCAAAGAAGTCCCAAAATTTACCATATTGTGATTTTGAATCTAATTTACCGTCATTTGTTCTGCCAAAAAATTATCAACAAAGATAAGTTTAATACTTTAAACACCATCTTTGTACCATTGCACAATCGATTTTTTCCTAGGTATCAAAGACAATTACATTATCATGATTCAACTATGAATAAGAAAAGAAAACGCACAAAAAAGGTTGAAACATACAGAAGAAACAGTTAATGTACATGGTGAGTACAAAATTCATGCAAAGAAAGCACAATTATTAAAACCTGCTGCAAACGGATTGCATGTTTTCCTTTACACAACCAGGTGTGTGAAACACATGTTCTTCATGTTTTTAAAACCAGACGCAAGACCACCCTGTGCTGCATGTCTCTTTCCACCTTTTTATTTTGGATAAAATGTTAAGTTATTACCAATAGGAAAGTGAGAAATAAATACAGATGATTAAAGGAGATTCTTGGGTCTCAAAAAAAGTGAAGAAAAGACTCGTACAAAACTATCATGCTAGGTAATAGGATCTTCGATGGTAGGATTCTAAGACCATCGACTGCAGGACAAAACTTATACTCGATTGTCGAGTTTTGGGCTAAATACACCAAAGATAAAGGGCATACGACCTTTTTTGGGAAACATGTCAAAGACAAAGGGGAGAAAAGTTTATTAGACACACTTCAGCTATCTAAACTCAATGACTCACCCAGAACTCAAGAACCGGAGCAGCAAGCAAGGAGTTAACGCCAACAACCTTCCCGAGAGGATCAGGAAGACATACGCTCACTTATCAAGGGGCTCCAGACGCTACCAAGAGAATTAGAACATAACTTTTATTTCTATTGATTCTTGACTCAATTAGCTAACTACTCGATTCAATCATCCAAATCGAAGCTCATAGCCGATAGTTATGTATTTTACAATTTGGACCTTCTGCACTAAGGCCTTATGCGCGACAACGTCAACTTTCGAGCCACATAGCCCAGCTCAATAGCGTCCTTCACTCCGGACCACTTGGAGGTTATTCTTGGGCCTTTCAGTGACCCAAAATGACCAAGAACGCATCAAATTCCCAACGGATCCTCCAGATACCCGCTTTACAACAAGAAGGTCTGAACCGATTCTGTTTAAGGAAAGTCTGAGAGCCACTTCAATTAAGAGCTTGCAGACTTATGTGTGGCGACCAGGAGACACTTTAAGACAATCAGAAGCATCCAGGAGAGTCTTTTCATGCTCAAGAACGCACATGATTAGACAAATCCTCCCCATTAAAGACTTTCCATATCCGGCCGATCATCAAATCTTCTCCAATAGCTCTAAGATCGACGGCCCTCATCACTTGTCCATTGGACACTTAATTATGTGATATTTTCTTCCTATTTTAAGCATATTACCGTTGTAGTATTGAGCCTATATTTTCTTCCTTTGTATTTTTCAGACTCAAAATACTTAAAAACACTATGAACTTCTCTTTGTTAGAATACTTAGCTACCTTCTCTTTCTTTTGAGGATTCAAGAACGAGAGACGAGTCAAGCTTATGAAGATTCCAACTTGACAGATCCGAGATTATCAGAGGAATGATAACCCTCCTTTGTGGTTCTCATTCACGCAATTCCGCCAAAAACTAGTATTCATCTGTTTGGACTCACCAAGGTCAAGCCGTTGAATTCATATTCGCGACCTCACCACCGAGGCTCCTATCATCTGGTATCAGAGCCAAAAGCTCCTACCCCAGGTTGTGTTCATCCAACATTTATCTTTTACATTTCTATTTTTGTTTTGTCTTTGCTTTCTTATAAACCGAATATCCATAAAACGTTGTTTTTATCTGTTTTGTTTCAGTTTTATAAAATCCATAAAAACTCATAAAAATATAATTCCTTTTGTTCTTGTTAGTTTAAAAGCCATAAAACCCATAAAATTGTTGTGTTGATTTTTAGAAGATGTTTGCTATTTTATTTTTTTAAAAGAAAACCAAAAACGAATTATGTTTATGTTTTGTTCTTTTGATTATTTTATTGTTTTGAAAAAGAAAAGAAAATAAAAATCATTGTTCTTGCTTGTCAGTTTTGTGTTTAATTGTCAAGACTTTGCAAGTGACATTTAGCCTAGTGGCAAGTGGTAAGTCCACAAGAGGCATGCGCACTTGCACATCCTAAGATCGAGTCCCCCGGCTTGCATTGGCAAGAACTTGGCTAATGGGCCGGCCATTTGTGGCCCAATGTTGACAAAAAGAATTGCCAAGACTTTTAATCTTTTAATTGTTTTGTTTGTCTTTGATTTGTGCAACTCTCAATGACATACTATAAAGAGAATGAGGAGAGTTACTACTATGAATCCGATTGGAGTCTGAGAAAAGATCAATATTCAACCAACAATAATGAGGATTGTAAAGACCTATGGAATGATGACAACTATGATTCGGAATATGAAGAGGATCCATATGGTGTCACGCTTGAACGTGAGCCACCAGACAATCACCAAGACTACACTAACGACACATCAAATCAAATCATGGAGCAATGAAACTGAAATTGAATTCAGTTATGAGGATGAACCTGAATGTGATGTCAAAGTTTGTCACTACAACAATCCTCTTATTCATGATGTGAAGCCGTACAATCATGGAGTTTTAACACCTAGAGGGCAAAGCTATACCAACCACGCAAGACGTCATAAACAACATATCGGTGTAAGTAACGACTTTAATACGTGTGGTCCTAATCTTCCATCCTTTTCTGGAAAAGAAGATTATCTACAGTGGGAAGATGCTATGGAGGAATAATTTTGGAGACATAAGGTCCTTGAGAAGGAAAAGATGTCTTTAGCTATAAGCGCCTTACGGGGAAAATCACAATCATTGTGGAAACAAGAAGAAAAGTGGAGTGCATATTATAGAGAACCAAAGTATACTTGGGGAAATCTCAAAGGGTTTCTTCATGAGAAATATGTCACACGCCAATGGCCTCCAAAAAGTTACTCAAAGAAGAGTTTATAACCCGTCGTGAAGCACCCACCAATTTCAATATCCATGAGTAAAAAAAGGCATATTATCCAAGGTTCTATGGTGACACCAAAAGTAGTGGCCAACGTCACGGGAATGGTCATACACATTCAAGCCCAGCTGGCCAAGCTTGATACGCGACTAGAACACATCGAACATGGAACACTGGACGTATGTACCAACGTACATGTAGCCCGCCACCATCAACCATACAGCCGTAGAGAAGGAGCAGCCACCCACATTGATCGAGGCCAAAACCATGAGGTCAACCCGACATACCAAACCCACATCCGGAAGAAGTCAACCTTCTGCCCCAGCGAACAATGACAGCGACCGACACATTGGAAGCACTTGAGGTACCTAGTAGTTTTGATATGTCTTTTCCCACCGGTCTATCTTGTTTTAGGTATCAAGAACGTGGAGGTATGTACCGAGGATACACGAATAACCAGACGGAGAATTTTGTAGCCGAGTGTAGGCTGAATGGCGGACCAGCAAAACCATAAGAAGAAGCTCCCCAGGCTGTCACAAGAATTCCTATAAGAGATACACCATCACACAAACAAAAAGTTATACTACAGAAAGGTAAGTCCTTTAAATCTTCAAATTTGAAAGATGTGGTTTGTTATTAGTGTCATAAGAAAGGTCACTTAGCTGTGAAATGTCTAGTTAGGCAAGAGACTAAAATCCTAACACTAGAACTGAAAACGGATTCATATAAGCCAACTAATAATCTAGACAATTCCGATTGTATACCTTCAAATTCTAGTATAATGCATTTCCCTTTGTCGAAGGATGTTGAGACAGGTATAGGATCCACGAAGGAGTCAAAGAGCATTATACAAACTTTTCTAATAAAAGAGGAACCACCAGATAGCCACCAACAAGTGATTACAAAAGAAGAATACATACGCACCAAGGATGCAAAACCTGAAGGAACTTTGGTTCATTTCAATGGAGCTATAGACCCAATTCCATATATCCCTTTAGGAAAATCCACCAGACCCAACACCGCGTTCTCCCACAAGTCAGAATCGAGGTAAGGTCATAGACTCTCAAAGCCGAATGAAACATAACTTGCTTTCCCTCGGTGCGAGTGATTTGTTTTTGAAGACAAAACCCTTTGAAGAAGGAGAGAATAATAGGATCTTCGATGGTAGGATTCTAAGACCATCGATAGCAAGAGAAGACTTAGACTTGTGATAACAAGGTTTTTGCGTGTTTTCAAACAACTTACTGTTATGTAATCAATTGCAATACAGTATGGTGTCAATCCACTGGGTGAGTAATTAGCAATTGGGATGCAATATACTTATCCTAATCTAAGCTAGAAACGATTATGGTGAGTTGTGATGCAATCTAAACTAGATGAAAATGAAACACCAAAGTAGAGCGCAAAAACAGAACGTAAAAACAGAGCAATAGCAAAACAGAGTAAAGTGCAAAACAAATTAATTGTAAAACAGAGTTTTAACCTAAGAACGAAGTATTAAAGGTCACAAAAATTAAATGGAGAAAAGGGGTTCTTGAGGTTAAGGATCAATGATTTGGTCAAGGACACTTAAATTAAAGAGATCTAAAACCTTAATCAAACATAAACAAATCTGGAAATCCCTAAGTTTTCCCCTAATCTCACCCTCTCCTCAAGAACCCTAATTTAACTTACTCAGAATTCATGAAGTAAAGCATAGATTCAGAATCGAAAATCAATTGCATAAGCTTAAAGATTTTAGTAAAGGAGAATTCGAAATTGCTTAAGAGAATCAAAAATTGCTGAAAATATGATATATAAAAAGTGGAAATTCTAGTACAATTTATATATCAACAAAGATCTTAAGTCTTAAAGAAAAAAAGGAAAATTACTTAAAGATAAAAAAGGAAAATTGTTTAAAGAGAAAAAAGAAAAATTCTCTAGAAAGAGAAATAGAAAATTCCTTGAAAAGAAAAAAAATGGAAAAAGGCTAAAACATCATTGGGCTTGCCTTTTTACATAAAGGGGTATTAATGGGCTCTTTTCACAAAGAAACCCAAAAAGTCAATTCTGGCGAAAAAGTTAACATTCTGGTGTGAAGAATCACTCGACCAAGTGATTGTCTAGTGTCATGCTCGTGTGTCATAGCTGAATGCCAAATCTTCTAGATCACATCCTGAACTTCAACTTTAGGCCAGCCGATTTCCCATTGGTATTCTTGTAGTCCGAAATACTCCATGATAAGCTCCAAAAAGTGCCTAAAAATACCCTTTATACAATGTATGCAATGCCCAATACTAAGTATGCAAATTATGCCTAAAGGAACCTAAAACAATGATAATAATGCAAGTATGAATGCAAAACATGCTAAATAATACCCCTAAAATGTGATAAAATGCAAACACATCAACTTCCCCAAAACTTAGACTTTGCTTGCCCTCAAGCAAATATGCATAGAGCTAAGAAGGAAGAGAGGTTACTGACAATGGGAACATCTTACCTCAAACAAACAACTTATCAAGCTGAAAACCGTAATCCATAAGTGAACCCCTATTCTTTTGTAAAAACCACAATCTACTTACATCAAGGCTTAGCATAATAACCGAGTACTCCCTAATACTTAGTTGGACTCTAAGAAACTCAGATTTCAAACTTATTTCTTTAAGTGCAGACCGCAAGAGGGGATATCGATCAAAGACCTTGGGATTCAACTTCCTCAAATTCGGCTAGACACTATGAATTAAGCATTTTCGATCACTTCTTATTTTCAACTCCTACCTTTGCTCAAACTCGTACATATTTGCTTCAACTTTATCAATGAGACACGAAAAAGTACGAGTTTACGCACAGTCTCGGTTCACCTTAGGCATCAATGTATTAGGTTTATCAATGGGACGCGAAAAAGTACGGGTTTACGCACAGTCCCGGTCCATCTTAGGCAACATCGGAATGGTTTCATCGATGAACAGAAGAAGGTACGGGTTTACGCACAGTCCCCGTTCATCTTAGACCATATTATTTGAGCTGAGTTGTAAGAAGGATGATTCTATATTCATCTTATGCTTTTCTTTTTACTTAGCTAGCTGAACCTAAGGAAGGATTTTATGCAATGTATTTCAAGCCCCTAATTTAGTAAAAATGGAATTCGCTTATGAGGCAACAAATCTGGTCCTTTTTGAGACACAACATAAGTACCGGTTTCTAAGGTCAACGATCTACCAATCAGTGTTCAAGAGGGGAGAACGCAAGTCTAAGAGTTCACTATGGTTACTAGCCAATCAACCTAGCATTTTGTCTAACATTAGCAAGATGATTCCCAAAACTCTAGACTCGATCCTATATGAATGCAATGCAGCTACATGAACACTCTGTTTTTGACTGATGGTTTTTTCAATTTTTTTTCAAATTTTTATGGGTTTTCTATGCCTTAGATGATATGCAATCAAAAAAATATGCTAACTGAAAATATTTTTGATTTTTCTATGCCTTAGATGAAATGCAAAGAATAAAAGCTAAGAATCACAGAAAAAAAAGTCAAATGTCCTCTAGAACCCTCCCCCAAACTTAAATCACACAGTCCCTTGTGTGTATAAAAGTCCGAAAGAGGATCCTAGACCAGCAAGTCAAGAGAAAATATGCAATGGTATATACAATGAAGGGAAGGAATTTGATACCTTTCAGTTGTTCCAGTAGCCGGTGGCTTTGTTACGCATGAATTCCATGTAACGAGCATCCTCCCTCTGACGCTCGAGCTCAGCATGCTCGAGTGTCTCGGTCGAGTGTCGTGATTGATGCTCGACCTCATGTTGCTCGAGTGTCTGGCTCGAGCTTGCACCTGCTGTGTTGGATGGTCTCCTATATAAGAATGATGCGGTGTTTGCTGAGGAGTGCCTAGCCGATGTTCGTTGCTGCTGCTTCTCATGGTCCATGGATACAGAAGCACACCTTGGGCGAATTGGCTGTGATGGCGGACCGCTGTTCCTTTCCAAAACAGCTACTCTTCTGCTCAGCTCCTCATTCTCTTGCCTTCTAGCCTCGTTATTAGCAGTCAGCTTTTTGACTTTATTCATGAGCCATTTTTTCATCTTTTGCAACAAGCCAATGTGCTTGTGTGCTTCTTTAATTTGGGCTCCTTGACGTGGTGGCATAGTGTATTCTTCGAAACAGTATGGTTCGGGATCTACCTCGTCACTGTCTGTTGGAGACGAGTGTGGCAGCGGATCATTTGGATCATATAAAGCCTCCTGAGGTGGGTTAAAGTCTGTGTTCTTCCCCATCCTTATTGACGTATATTCCCTGTTGGGCAGAAGCAGCAAAGCATTTGGTCTTAATAAGTGATGGAAAAAGTATATAGACTTACCTTGCACTTCTGCAGCGGATAATACTTGACTCCTTCTTAGATAGTCCATGTTCATGAATCCAGGATCTGCCAATTCTCTATCATCGATGGGCACTCCACATCTTTCCAAAATGCAAGTGATGAGTCCTCCAATGGTTATCTTGCTGTCACGTCCGCCAGTCCTGTTGTCCATTGCCCAATCGCGGTAAGTGACAAGCTGATTTGCGAATTGGATGGTAAGACCTGCTTTGTTTCTATCTCCAAGGATCGGGGATCCGTCACTCTTTGTTCCGACTATGTTTTTCAGCGTAGTCACCAACATTTCCATCTCCCCAAGATTGATAGTGCCTGTAGTAAAACGTGAGAAGAAAGTATTTGCAAGGATCATGCAAAAATACCTCAAAGCTGGATTTTGGATCAGAGACCCTTTCGATCGAGCTGACGAGAACCTACTCCTCGTTGAGGCTATGGAACGCCATAGATCATCTATTTTGGCTATGTCGAAGTCGGGTCCATAGTTCTCGGATTTGGCTCTAGGAAACTGGAACATGTCCCAGAGTGCTTTGAAAGTCATTTATTGCGAAGAAGATGTACCCGCCACCTTGTGTTTCTTGAAGACCCATATTCTCTGCATTATAAAGAACAATTTGGACTCTGGCGAGAAAATGCATGGTCTCTTCCTTATACGCACGTTCTGGATGAGATACGAATGCGGACAGCCCACAGTTTTGCAACATTAGATCCAGCACGGTTGAGTCGGAGGAGACTAGTACGGTTGGCTTTGCGGTCTGAAATGAAGTTCGTTTGTCGGAAAGGAAGAAGAAATCGAGACACTCGATCTTGACACTCGAGTAGCTGTTGGTCGAGTGTCGTGGAGACGTTGAGAAAAGAGTGTCGATTTCTCTTAAAGAAGTTTCTGCAAAGAAAAACTAGAGAGAGCTTTTAGTGAGAGAATGTGTTTAGTTGTGAATGAGAAGGAGAGGGTCCTCCTCTTTATATAGAGGATGAGAGATAAGTGGGAATCTTATTCAAATTTGAAATTTGAAAGTGGATCAAATCAAATCTTTTAAATTAAATATGAAAGATAATGTATTAAAGATAGATTTGACCCGTTTCGCATTAAATGTCTCCCCTTTTTCAGCTTTTGGCAGTTATAGGTGTGTAGGCATCGAAATAGGCGTGATGGCAGGACACTTGAGCAGGTTTGGTCGAGTGTCAGACTGCCAAACGACAGCTGATACTCGAGCGGGACACTCGACCAGGCGTGGTCGAGTGTTGTCCCATTATGTCGGTTCTGGTCCCACCTGTCCTATCTTAGGCCCTATTTCCCTTCAAAACACTCAAAAATCCTTCCAAGTGCATTTAAGATGAAATAGATGCAATTAAATATGAGAACTATTAAAGAAATCAAGCATAATGAATGTGATTGCGAAAATCGAATGTATTTACAGAGGATACCTTTGGGATTACCTCCCAACTGCACTCGTTTATAGTCTTGAGCTTGACTTCCTCATATTCATTGGAGATGAGGCGGCTCATCGAGAAGAACCAAAGTTCCCTCGGGAATCGTGTAGTTAGCCAAGTATGGCTTAACTCTATGACCATTCACTGTAAACTCTTCTCCTTTGTTGTTGGTCAAAGTGACTGCTTCATATGGTAGAAATTTCAGCACTTTAAACGTACCAGACCACTTTGATCGGAGTTTTCCGGGAAATAGCTTGAGTCTAGAGTTAAAGAGAAGCACTTTATCACCGGTTGTGATTGTTTTTGGTTGAATCTTCCTGTCGTGGGCTGCCTTGGTGCGATCCTTGTATGCCTTAGAGCTATTATACGCCTCAAGTCTGATCTCTTCTAGTTCATGCAGATCCATCTGTCTCTTTTCTTGGCTGTCTTGAAATCGAAATTCAGAAGCTTGGTTGCCCAAATCGATTTGTACTCTAGTTCTACAAGCAAATGGCAAGACTTTCCATAGAGTAGCTGAAAAGGCGTTCTCCCAATGGGTGTCTTGAAGGCAGTCCGATAAGCCCAAACAGTATCGTCCTGTTTGGCTGCCCAATCACGCTTTGATAGCTCAACTGTTTTCATCAGAATAGACTTGATCTGCCTATTAGATACCTCATCTTGCCCACTGGTTTGGGGGATGATAAGGAGTCGCAACTTTGTGTTTAACCCCATGTTTTCTAAGCAGGTTTTCAAAGACCTTGTTGACGAAGTGAGACCCTCCATCGCTGATCACGACTCTTGGCACTCCAAACCTGGGAAAGATGATGTGTTTGAATAGCTTCAGTACTACCTTTGCATTGTTTGTGGGAGATGCAATGGCTTCCACCCATTTGGAAACATAATCCATAGCAACGAGAATGTAACTGTTCTCTAAAGATGGTGGTTTAAAAGGTCCCATGAATCGATTCCCCATCAGTCAAACACTTCTATTTCCAAGATAGGATTCTAAGGCATTTCATTCCTCCTACTTATACTGCCCGTTCTTTGACAACAATCGCACCTGGATATGAACTCTTGGCAGTTTCTAAAGATCGATGGCCACCATAATCCAGATTGAAGAATCTTTTGTGCTGTTTTGAATGCAGGAAAGTGTCCTCCATACGCGGATCCATGGCAGTGTTCCAATATTCCCTTAACTTCTTCTTCTGACACACACACCTTCTGAATAGTCCATCAGACCCTTGCTTGTAGAGAAAGGGTTCATCCCAGAAGTACTGCTTCACATCCTGAAAGAATTTCTTCTTCTGATGATGATTCAGAGTCTTAGGCAGTTCTCCTGCTACCAAAAAGTTAACTAAATCGACATACCACGGCAAACAAGTCCCTACAAGCTTCAAACCAATCGAAAAACATCTTCTCTGACTGTGTGTCTGACACTCGACCAAAGGTTGGTCTAGTGTCATGCTCGAGTATCTGATAGTGAAACTCAACAAATGTTCTTCCGGCATGTCATCGTCTATTGGAAGGGGTCCTTTCACCTGCATTCGGGAGAGATGGTCTGCGACACCATTTTCTATCTCGGGCTTGTCAACTATCTCCATGTCAAATTTTTGCAGCAGCAAAATCCACCTAAGTAGTCTAGGTATGGCATCCTTATTTTTCATTAAGTACGTTAGAGCTGCATGATCTGTATGCACAATAACTTTCGATCCAACCAAGTAGGATCTAAACTTCTCGAAGGCGTACACTACTGTAAGTAACTCCTTTTCTATCATGGCATACTTCACTTGGGCCTCATCTAGTGTTTTGCTAGCATAGTAAATCACATTGAGCTTCGTATCCTTCTTTTGTCCCAGCACTGCTCCAACAGCGTAATTACTAACATCACACATTATCTCGAAAGGAAGAGTCCAATCAGGTGCTTGGACAATAAGGGCTGTCACTAAGGCTTCCTTAAGTTCCAGAAAGGCCTTGAGACAGTCTTCATCAAAGACGAACTTCGTCTCTTTGCAGAGGAGACGAGTTAGAGGCCTAGCAGTCTTAGAAAAATCCTTAATGAAACGCCTTTAAAACACTGCATGGCCCAAGAAACTCCTAATGTCTTTCACTGTTTTGGGAGGCTGCAGTTGATCCATGACTTCTATTTTAGCTTTATCAACCTCAATACCCTTTTCAGATATCTTATGACCCAAAACAATGCCCTCCTTCACCATGAAGTGGCACTTTTCCCAATTAAGCACAAGATCTGTCTCGACGCACCTAGATAGAACTCTGCACAAATTCGACAAACAGAAGGAGAAGGAGGAGCCATAGACAGAGAAATCATCCATAAATACCTTAACCATCTCCTCAATCAGATCTGAAAATATCGAAGTCATGCAACGTTGAAAAGTAGCAGGTGCATTACAAAGACCAAATGGCATTCTCCTATATGCAAATGTGTCATAAGGGCAAGTAAAGGTTGTCTTTTCCTGATCACTTGGATGTATAGGGATCTGGAAAAATCCATTATATCCATCAAAGAAACAATAGTATAAGTGATCAGCTAACCTTTCTAACATTTGATCAATGAAGGGCAAGGGGTAATGATCCTTCCTAGATGCAGAATTCAATTTCCTAAATTCAATGCACATTTTATGTCCTGTAACAGTAGTTGGGATCAAATCATAATTCTCATTCCTAACAACAGTGACTCCTCCCTTTTTGGGCACACAATGCACAGGAGAAACCCATATGCTATCCGAAATGGGGTAAATGATATCAGCATCTAGTAATTTCAAAATTTCTTTCTTAACAACCTCTTTTAAATTCGGATTTAATCTCCTATGAGGTTCCCTGCTAGAGTAGGATTCATTTTTGAGGTGAATTCTATATGTGCACCAGTCAGGAGAAATTCCTTTAATATAAGACAATGAATATCCTAAAGCTTATTTAAGCCGTTTCAACTCAGCAAGCAACATACCTAACTCATCATCAGTTAATGCATCATTCACTATCACAGGATATGTCGAGTTAGTTCCAAGAAACGCGTACATGAGCCCGGAGGGGAGTGGTTTAAGGTATACTTTTGAAGAATTAAGCTCTGACCAATCGTCTGAATCGACAGAGAGTTGACACTCGACTTTGGTGTGGTCAAGTGTAGTGCTCGAGTGTAGGCTGTCTGAGGCTGGTTCGGGACACTCGAGCTCAGCTCTGTCGAGTGTCATGGTCGAGTGTGTGGCTTTAACAAGAGTTTCCTCCTTTAACGGCTTGCAAGAATCCAGCATTATCTTGTAAACCTCTGTTTCCTTGTGCACGTACCCATCGCAACCATCTTTTGTTAAAGCAGTACCAAGGTGATCTTCTTACATGAACTCCTCGAACAGATCCTCTGAAAGATCGTCTATCTCTTGAACTACAAACAGCTGTCCTTCAATAGTTGGTTTCCTCATCACATCGCTGATGTTGAAGGTCATCTTGAAATCCTTCCCCAAATTAAGTTCAATTTCTCCTTTTGGTACATTAATAACAGCTCCTGCAGTGGCCAAGAAGGGCCTTCCAAACAACAAGGGGTCTTTGCATTCTTCTCCCATGTCAAGAACAACGAAATCTGTTGGGATTTCTACTAATCCAACCTGAACCGGCAGGTCTTCTAGAATACCAGGTGGAATTCTAACTGATCGATCAGCTAATACCAAGGATATCTTGCAGGTTTTGTACTTGTCAAATCCTAAACGTTTGGCAACTGTTAGTGGCATCAAGCTGATCGATGGTCCTAAATCACATAAGCAACTTGTGAATGTGAGAGGTCCTAAGGAGCATGGGATCGTGAATGTTCCTGGATTATCTAACTTCTTGGGTACAACTTTCCTTTATATAACAACACTGACCTCGTGTGCTAGCACAACCATCCCTTCAACTTCTTGTGTTATGTCTTTGACTGCATCCTTCAAAAACTTCTGGTAAGGAGGCATCAGCATGAAGGCATCCAGAATCGGTATCTTCACCTCAACATCCCTCATCTATTTTGCAAAGAGAGCCTGTCTGCAACATCCTTCTTGAATCTTAGTGGGAAAGGAAGCTGGGG
Source organism: Lepidium sativum (assembly GCA_023374145.1). NCBI lineage: Eukaryota > Viridiplantae > Streptophyta > Magnoliopsida > Brassicales > Brassicaceae > Lepidium > Lepidium sativum. The sequence goes on along the minus strand of JAKUCM010000187.1, from coordinate 10,697 downwards.
TTTGAAGGGTGGTGGAGCAAACGGTTTTGAGTCTTTCTGCAAGTCAGTCGGTTTTCTGGGCTCAGGAGGTGACACTCGACTAGAGGTTGGTCGAGTGTCAGAGGTTTCGGCGGTTTCGTGCTGATTTATGTCTGTTCTTCGACCAAATCATCCTCCCCTTCCTGAATGACATTGTCCTCAGTGGCGTCTGTGTTCTCAGCACAGATTAGTATTTCACGGCCACTACGGAGTGCAATGGTGTTGGCGTGATACTCTTTAGGGTTCTGAACAGCTTTTCCTGGTAGTTGTCCAGTTGTTTTCACGGCAGATGAGGATCCTTGCTGATTTTCGACATACATAAGTCGGGTATTGAGAAATTCAAACTTGCAGTGGAGGTCATTATGGGAAGCATCTATCTTAGTATGTACCTCAGCAAATTTCCTTGTTATTTCAGAAGTCGTGGCTGTATGTCCTTTCAGTATTTGTTGTAATATATCCATGACCTCAGGTGTTTGTTGGGGTTGGGTTGTGATGTTTGATTCGTAACCAGGTGGTACAGTGTGTTGGTGGTGATGCGTTTGCTGGTATTGTTGTTTTGGGATGAAGGTTTTGGGTTGTGGTTGGTTGTATGGTTTGGGTGGGTATACTTGATCTTGAGGGTTTGCCACGTTGGTATTTCTGTAGGAAAGGTTTGGGTTGGGTTTGTAGCTGTTGTAAGGCTTGTAGCTGTTACGTTGATTCTGCACAAAACTGACCTCCTCTACCTGATCTTCGTCCTCTCTAACCTCTTCTGACTGACTCACATGATGCACCTGCTTTTGGTGAACTGAGAGCAACCTATCGAGCTTGTCTTGTATGGCTTTGACCTCCTTTCTACTAACCATGTCATAGTCTTCCCTTTATTGGCCATCTGCTTGTGCTAAATTTTTTACCAGTTCCCATCCATCATATACGTCCTTGTTCAGAAAGTTTCCATTGCCTGCTGTATCTAGTAACATTCGGATTTTGGGGAGAACTCCTCTGTAGAGAAGGCTAAGAAGTTACTCAGTAGTAACACGGAGATAGAATTGCAAAGTTTCGCGGTTCTGGAGTTGGAGAAGAATTTACCTAGAAACGCTTGTTTGCAGGCATCCCAGGATGTAATAGACCCTTGGGGCAGGTGTTTCTCCCACAGGTGTGCTTTGTCTCCAAGAGAGAAAGGAAACAACCTCAGCTTTAAAGCATCTTCACTAACCCCATTAATCTTTGTCAAACTGGTTAGTCTCTCGAACTCGTCAAGATGATCCAGCGGATCCTCGGAAGGCAAACCATGAAACTTGTTGTTCTGTATCATGGAGATCATACCACTTTTAATCTCAAAGTTGTTGTTGGGAATAGCTGGTGGAACAATTCCATGGCGTTGTGTGTGAATACTGGGAGCATCACCAGCTCCAATGTGTCTTATGCGCCTAGGACGAGGTCCTAGGTCAGTAGCTTGTACGTGGTCCTCCATGTCTACCTGGTCCGTAATTTCCTTGTTCAATCTGTTCCGTTGTTCCCGCAAGCGTTCACGAGGCAAACGGTCTATGTTGTCGGAGTAGGGGATGAGATCTTCACAACCACGAGATCTGGTATTTATGCAAGTGTGTTTTTGTCAGTGGAAAAGGACGCTCGACCAAAGTTTGATCGAGTGTATTGATCGAGTTTTCTGGGAACAGAGAGAAATCAAGGTACTCAAGCTTAGATGGTCGAGTGAGTTAATCGAGTGTTCCAGAAAACAAACAAAAACCAAAAACAAGCTTTAGAATGTAGTTGTAAAACTTAGTCTCAGGAAAGTAAAAATCTTAATTGTAGTTAACTATGACCCAGTTGGCAACGGCGCCAATTTGATAACATGGTTTTTGCATGTTTTCAAATAACCTACTGTTATGTAATCTATTGCAATACAATATGGTTCCAATCCACGGGGTGAGTAACTAGCAATCGGGATGCAATCTACTTATCCTAATCTAAGCCAGAAACGATTATGGTGAGTTGTGATGCAATCTAAAATAGATGAAAATGAAACACTAAAACAGAGCGCAAAAATAGAACGTAAAAACAGAGCAATAGCAAAACAGAGTAAAGTGCAAAACAGAGTCATTGTAAAACAGAGAATTAAAGGTCACGAAAATTCAATGGAGCAAAGGGGTTCTTGACGTTAAGGATCAATGATTAGAGTATTCCTAGGGGTTCCAGACTTGTTTATCAACCTATTTAGATGACCTCTAAGCAAGGAATCACAAAAATCACATTCATTCTCATGCAATGAGACCTCTCTTGAACAACAACCCGACTTGACTATCGCCAACGATTAGAAGTTCAAGAGGGGTTAAGTATGGACCTTACAAAGCCTAATAACACCCTAGACAATCAATCTCTTGAGATAGGATAAGTTATCTCAACCTAAGCATGTTCAAGCGATTCCCCAAACGCCTATCGGGGGGAATCACCAAGTAATCAGATTTCAATTGATCAGAAAGAAAATAAACATTAAGGAAACTTAAATTAAAGAGATCTAAAACCTTAATCAAACATAAACAAATCGGGAAATCCCTAATTTTTCCCCTTATCTCACCCTCTCCTCAAGAACCCTAATTTAACTTACTCAGAATTCATGAAGTAAAGCATAGATTCGGAATCGAAAATCAATTGCATAAGCTTAAAGATTTTAGTAAACAAGAATTTGAAATTGCTTAAGAGAATCGAAAATTGCTGGAAAATATGATATATTAAAAGTGGAAATTCTAGTACAATTTATAGATCAAGAAAGATCTTAACTCTTAAAGAAAAAAAAAAAGGAAAATTACTTAAAGAGAAAAAAAGAAAATTGCTTAAAGAGAAAAAAGGAAAATTCCCTAGAAAGAGAAATGAAAAATTCCTTGAAAATAAAAAAAATGGAAAAAGGTTAAAACATCATTGGGCTTGCCTTTTTACATAAAGGGGTATTAATGGGCCATTTTCACAAAGAAGCCCAAAAAGTCAATTATGGCGAAAAAGTCAACATTCTGGTGTGAAGAACCACTCGACCAAGTGATAGTCGAGTGTCATACTCAAGTGTCATAACTGAATGCCAAATCTTCAAGATCACATTCTGAACTTCAACTTTAGGCCACCCGATTTCCCATTGGTCTTCTTGTAGTCCGAAATACTCCATGATAAGCTCCAAAACGTGCCTAAAAATACCCTTTATGCAATGTATGCAATGTCCAATACTAAGTATGCAAATTATGCCTAAAGGAACCTAAAACAATGATAATAATGCAAGTATGAATGCAAAACATGCTAAATAATGCCCCTAAAATGTGATAAAATGCAGACACATCAACTTGGTTGTCGAGTTTCGGGCTAAATACACTAAAGATAAAGGGGAGACGATATTCCTTGGGAAACATGTCAAAGACAAAGGGGAGACAAGCTTATTTGAAATGGTTCATCTGTCTAAACTCAATGGCTCACCCAAAACTCAAGAACCGGAGCAGCAAGCAAGGAGTTCACGAAAACAACCTTCCCCAGAGGATCAGAAAGACATACGCTCACTTATCAAGGGGCTCCAGATGCTACCAAGAGAATTAGGACATATGGTCTTATGCACGACAACGTCAACTTTCGAGCCACATATGGTCTTATGCAAGACGCTTCTGCACTAAGGTCTTGTGCACGACAACGTCAACTTTCGAGCCACATAGCCCAGCTCAAGAGCGTCCTTCACTCTGGACCACTTGGAGGTTATTCTTGGGCCTTTCAGTGACCCAAAATTACCAAGAACGCATCAAATGCCCAACAAAGCCTTCAGGTACCCAGTTTACAACAAGAAGGTCCGAACTGATTCTGTTTAAGGAAAATCCGGGAGCCACTTCTCTTAAGAGCTTGCAGACTTATGTGTGGCAACCAGGAGACACTCTAAGACAATCAGAAGCATCCAGGAGAGTCTTCCCATGCTCCAGAACGCACAAGATTAGGCGAATCCTCCTCATTGAAAACTTTCCATATCTGGTCGATCATCAAATCTTCTCCAAGAGCTCTAAGATCGACGGCCCTTATCACTTGTCCGTCGGACACTTTATTATGTGATATTTCCTTCCTATTTTAAGAATATTACTGTTGTAGTATTGAGCCTATATAAGCTCAAGCCTTCCTTTGTATTTTTCAGACTCAAAATACTTAAAAACACTATGAACTTCTCTTTGTTAGAATACTTAACCGCCTTCTCTTTCTTTTGAGGATTCAAGAACGAGAGACGAGTCAAGCTTGTGAGGATTCCAACTTGACGGATCCGAGATTATCAGAGGAATAATCACCCTCCTTTGTGGTTCTCATTCACGCAATTCCGCCAAAAACTAGTATTCATCAGTTTGGACTCACCAAAGTCGAGCCATTGAATTCATGGCTAGCTATACCAAGAAGGTAAGTAAGACGAGCCACGACCCTTCTCACTTCTTAGCTCCCCGTGAAAATAAGAGCAAATCAGACCACAAACATCTCCTCTCACTAGAGATTTCATCGCTGTTACTATCAGTGACTATTTGGTAGCTCTTGGATGTCCTGTTCATAGCTCATTTGACACCCTTTCAGAAGAACAATATATCAGTTTTAGACTCTTTTCCTTTTCTTACGTTATAGTTGCATAAACTCTTGTGAAAAACATACATTTATTGCCATCCATTATATTCATATTCCGCGTTAGAAATGTGTGTTTAAGAAAATCACAAATAAATGATCTTTCGTGTGAGAAAGTCTGAGTCTTCCGCTTTCAGCCCAACAAGAATGTGAGCCCACTACTCTAGAAACGTTTCACCTGCAGCGTTAGTACCGTTACCAAGTCAATTCAATGTGTCTTGATTAAGAGATAAATGAAATTCAATAAGCTTCAGAGATCTAGAGTACTCTTGTACGTCTCTATATAAGAACATTAGTGTTATCGTTTGTAATATCAAGTAAAAAAGAGTAATTTCAATACCATGAGAGCTTTAGTTTCAGTTATGTCTTTCTTTCAATAAGTTGTCTCAGTTTTATGATGGTACCAGAGCAAGGTTATGCCGAAGACATCCTTCATCAAGCAGCCATATCCAATTCTAATTCAATGCCAACTCCTTTACCACAACGTCTAGATAATCTTGATTCTGCTAAATTCTTTGATCCTACATATTTTCGCACTCTTGCCAGGGAACTTCAAAATCTGACAATCACTAAACCTGATCTTCAGTTTGCAGTCAATTTCGTTTGCCAACGAATGCACTCTTCCACAGTTTCTGATTTTGCTCTCCTTAAACGCATTATGTGTTATGTCAAGGGAACATTGAGGATGGGTTTGTGTATCAAAAAGGACTCCAATTTGTCACTTATTGCTTTTTGCGATAGTGATTGGGCTGGTTGCTTAGAGACATGTCGGTCTACTACCGGATTCTGCACAATGTTTGGCTCTAATCTTATTTCTTGGTGTGCTAAACGTCAGAAAACAGTTTCCAAATCTTCCACGGAAGTGGAACACCGTGCTATGACTGAGACTGCACAAGAAGTCATTTGGGTCTCTCTCATTCTTCGTGAGCTTGGCATTCAACAACTTGAACCAACTCGTCTTTAATGTGATAACCTCTCAGCTGTCTACCTTAGCACCAATCCAGCACTTCATAAAAGATCTAAGCATTTTGACACTGATTACCATTATATTTGTGAGCAAGTTGCTCTTGGACTTATTGAAACCACTCATATTTCTGGTCAGTTTCAGACTGCAGATATCTTCACTAAACCTCTTGCTCGTCGTCCTTTTGTCACTCTTTGTACGAAACTTGGTGTTGCCTTCGACCCCACACAAAGTTTACGTCTCTATATAAGAACATCAATGTTATCATTTGTAATATCAAGTAAAAAAGAGGAATTTCAATACCATGAGAGCTTTAGTTTCAGTTCTGTCTTTCTTTCAATAAGTTGTCTCAGTTTTATGATTTCGAAGGTATCAAGTAATGTTGTTAACAACCCAACGGCTATGGCACGGTCGTCAAGGTTTCTGATGAAGAAAATGATGGTCATGGAAGTGCAAAATCTCTAGGCGTAACATAATGATTGTGAGTTAGGGTAGTATGTATAGAACACATAAAAGAGCAAGGACAAAATTCGAAACCTGCAACAAAATGTTAGATTCTCCCATATAGAGAGAGATTTAAATATCAGAGTTTGGTACTCAAGTTTCCTCAGAATTCGTCATTCTCCAGAATTCAGCTCCTATAACAAATGTAAAAGTTCAAAAAGCTCATATAGACCAAACATTCAGTAATGTCAAGGAAAAATAATCTGATTGATCTCTTTGATATTTAATACTAATGTACAAATTGTAGCACAGTCGAATCATTTTTCTATTTGAGTGAGAATTTAGAGACTAAAAACGTGTTAAGTCAAAAAAAAGTAAAACTAAGGAAAGATAAAAAGATAATCAACCAAATTCTCTCATTGATATATTACAAAATTGTGGCATAAAGACAGCTTACAGTACAGTCTGATATGAGGGAGGGAGGGAGAAAGAAGATCAAGTTTTTGAAAAACCAATTACATTCGGTAAAATACAATCCTAGAAGTAAAGATGAAGTGTAAAATCCCAAAAAAAAACACTAACCAAAACACAAGAGTGGAGCATATTAGGATTTCTTAAGAATTTCTTAAATTTTTAATAATAAAATAAGTTAAGAAACCCTTAAGAAACTCTTGATAATGATGGTCTAAGGCGGAGAATAAAAAGTCTAAAGTAAATGCATAAACATGTTGAATAAAATGTTTTTGTGTCTTAGAGCATGTCTAATGGCATTTTTTATTGGGTTATTAACATTAAATTGGAATTATTTTAATAAAAAGAGGTTTAAGTAAGGAAGAGCCAGTTCTTATTAGAGACTTTTTAGAATTGTCAAGAACCTCTAGCGTATTTTGATTGGAGTAGGATTACGACACTGTCGCTTCTTCCCTCTTGATACCTTTTTCGCATTCGACTCTCTACTTCTCTCACTAGAACGCTGTTTCCTCTTCTCTTGTTTTAGATCACTGCTCCGTGAGATTCCGCCAGAATTCGTTAGCCAATTCAAATAATTTTAGAGTATTTTGAGAATGTCAGAGACCAAAATTTTCCAAAACGAGTTTCGTTGCAACCGCTCCGATGGTAAACAATGGCGGTGCAAGAGGCGAGCAGTGGAGGGTAAAAAGATGTGCGAGACTCATTACGCGCAGCAAAATCTTAAGAGAAGCAAGCACGAATCTGTCGAGTCATTGAAGCTCGTTAGATCAAAACAAGGAGAGGATGAAGTGGCGTCTTCAGAGATCGACCCAAACGAAAGTACAATTAGGGCTAATAGGTTGGGAAAATTGAAAAAGAAGCGAGTTGTGGATGAAGTAGAGGCTATGGATGAGGCAGTGAAGAAGATGAAGTTGAAAAGCGGAGATTTGCAGTTGCTTATCTTGTATCGGGAAAATGTATCCTCGGCTATGTTTGCTTTGTTAATTTTCTAGTTTTCAGGAAGCTCTTGTATTTTTGTTGATCGATGGTCTCATTAAATTTTAAGCATCAATGTCTAGTTTCTTATCTTCTCATATGAGTTGTCTAGTTTTGATCTATTTATCGGTTGGAAGTAGTCATCTAACTAAGCTAAGTTTTGGTGTGGAGTAAATTAGGAACAAGGGATCAAGAGAAAAAGTTGAGAGAAAATGTCATGTATGTTGTGGCTCGTGTAGATGCAAAGTTTGCTCAGTCACTATGTTGTGGCTCGTGTGGATATCAATTCTTTTGTAATTGCTTAATGAGCACCAATGGTAAACTCATATCTTCTTTGAACATAAGCCTTAAAATATTTCAATCTTAATCAGGCTGAATGTATTTTGAATTGGCGATATTGTAGGTTCCCCGGTGAACACATTTGAGTTTCTACGTCCCTTATTAACAAGTTTAGACTATGATATGCCCAAGTTGACAATATCTCTCCCTTTTGCTTTGTCATTGGGTAGAATCATCCAAGGCGTCATCCAAGGTGTCTACATTGTTCTATATCCATGGCTATCAAATAGCTGGTTACCACAACCCCTTATTCTTCCTGCTGAAGTCTACGAGGTAACAATTTCTTCCCAATTTATATTCCAGCTGAGATCATAAACCAAATTGTATATATCTATTGATCTGGTGCAGGTCGGTGTCACCCATTATTTCTCCTATCTCAAAACCAAGGAAGAGCTTGGATATGTTCCATTCAAGAGCCCACGGGAGGGTATGGCTGCAACTATCTCATACTGGCCGGAAAGGAATCAGAGGTCTTTAGACGGTCCAACCATATTCACTTGGTTTGTTGTTACTCTAGGAATGTCAGCTCTTTTTGTTGCAGGATGGTTACCCAATATAGGACATGTGCCTTTCTTAAGGGCTTTACACCTATTCTTCTTCCAGACAATCACAATTGTACGATTTGTCTTCATCGCAGCAGTTGTAGTCCATGTTGTAGAAGGGATCTATGCTTGGTCTCTTGCCAGAAAGGTCGACCCCAACAATGCAATGGGGTCGTTCAGACAAACCTCTGCTCTTGGGATATTCTCAATGTGCTTTTTTGTTAAAGATGGTTGTTTTCACAACAAATATCACTTGGTTATTTCCAATGCACGGAAAGGCTGGTGTTATTGTAAGGAACTCATGCGCTCTGATGAAGAGGACTTCCATGTCCTCCACAAGACGACTCGCTCATTGTGCCTCAAGATTGTGGGCTATTTGGAGTCATCAATACCTGAGTTGGAGCAACACGCGGCAATGTGGGTGATGAGAGATTCATTTGTCCCACATGTTGTTTTGGTTATTTTTGCCCGTCTGGTATGAAACTCCCAATAATAATATGTGCTTTGAGTTGAATATGTTTTTAAATTGTTCTCAATCATTATGTCATTTCATAAGAATGTAAAATAGTTATGTTTCTATAAAATATATGATTATAATTTTAAACTTAATAAATTTTACAACTAAAAAGAATTTTTTTCGAAGAACCCTTAATAGAATTTTACCATCGAAATCCGAAAAAGACAATAATAAAAATATGTTAAAAATCTTGTTAGAAATTCGTAAGGTTGGAGATGGTCTGTAGTAAAAAAATTGTGCAGACATGATAACATCAGAAGGAATGACTTACATTATGCTGATATAGGGGTGTGAAATAATTGTCTTGTGTATTGCATAAGACAATCTCCATCCACATCCATAAGTCTTCGAGACTTTTAATCATAAAACAAATATTTTAATTAAATTTTAACTATAAAAAAATGAACTCATAATATTTTTTATTACAATTTCATTTTTGTTTAAATTTTAATTTTTTAAAAAGTAATATCCAATCCAAAAATGGCATGCACCAAAAATAAGTTGTTTAAGAAATCCAAATTTTTTTTTTGTCAACTGCCAAATATATTATCACCACAACTAGAAAGGAGAATTACATCAGAACGATAAGCCAGACACCCTTATTCGATGGGCTAAAGTGTCTGCCTTGTAATTTAAAACCCGGGAGATATGCGACAAGACTAAACTATTAGAAAAGGAACTTAGCCTAAGGAAGTCTTCCTGATACACCGAAAAAGTCGGCCACTCCTCCGGCCACTCCAATAGCTGCATCTCTGTGTCACAGTCCACAGAAATCTCCACCTCTGTGATTTGTAGCTCCCGAAGAGACTCCATTGCCCAGATAACCGCCTCCACTTATGCATGAAGGGCCGAGAGGCAATGGTTAACTTGGCGAGCACCCATAAGCTCTCCACCCATTGAATCTGGAAAACAGAACCAACCTAAACTCGAATGACGGTCAGTATTTTTCAAGGAGGCGTCCATGAAACATTTATAGCCCGTAAAACTGTGATTAGTTGTTGAGGGGAAAGCCATAGAGGACTTTGTGTAGGCAAGTCGACCAACAATTGGGTCCACCGAAATTGTCGTGTCATGTTGAACCCCAAACCATTCCATATAGTCCGCTGTTGTTAACACCACTACATTTTTAGGATCGATATTCTGACTTAAGAAACAAAAAGCGTTCCTCGCCTTCCAAATGTGCCAAATAAGCCATGGAAATAAATCAATGTTTGTATTATCCAGAATACGCCAAAAAAGATAGTCTAGGTTATACCCGACTGACATACCCGGGAAGATGTCAGGCGCCGACGGTATACATGATAACGCCCACACTTGTATTGTCGTAGAACATTCAAAAATCATATGATTTATAGTCTCGCTCACTGCCCAACATCTCAGACACTCCCTATCACATTGAACCCCTCGCTTTACTAGGTTCTGATTAACTGCAATAAATCCCATCAAAACATGTCAGACAAAGTGTTTGATTTTATTAGGACATGTTAGTTTCAAAAACCTTCTCATAAAACGGGCTATATATTGGAACAATTATCCCCTCATCTGATCGTCATGAAGAATCAATTAACATATATCCTGACTTAACAGAATACCTACCAGGCCTTGTACAATGCCACTCCCAGTAGTCCGACTTATGCGTCGTGGGAATTGGTATTCCTAGGATTATTTTAACATCACTAGGGTCAAAATATTGTTGCACCAACACTTCTTTCCAAATACCATTTCAGTGATCAATAAACTGATATAAAGTCAGCTCCATAAATAATTGCAGACTCAATGGACACGCGGGTTTGGGCATAGTATATGGGATCCAAGGATCGCTCCACAC
>JAKUCM010000186.1:0-61268 GCA_023374145.1 Lepidium sativum | reverse complement strand
CATAATCAAATTTTATCCACAAATTGACACCTATGCAGAAGTTTTGAAAAGACCAAATCTCCATCAAATTTTGAAAGTATAGACAATGAGTGAACCAAACCTCTACACAAAAAGAACTAGGCTCAAAGGAGAACGACTCAATGATTAAATTAGAAATATCATTCAAAATTTAAACAAAGAGGGTATAAAAACAACATACGGTTTAGAATAATATGAATTATTCATTAAATAGTATAAAACGATGAGAAGAAAGAGAATGAAAAAAAATAAGGATAAAGATAAGAAGGGTGAGTTAAAAGAAAAAGAACAAAAAATAAATTAAGATTGATCAGATTTTTCCAATACATATATATATATATATATATATAAATTAGTGGTTTTATAAGATAATATATATTTTCTATACTGATGTTTCATATAAAATTATATAATAACATATTTAATTTTTATATTAAAAAAAATTAAGTTTACTATGTTTAATTTTTTGTGCGTTTTTGTAAACAAGTATTAAAATTTGATTTAGTTTTTTAATTAAAAGACCTAACAAATTAAATTAGTACAATAATGGAGAAATTAAGAAGGAAAAAAATTTAAATAACAAATACTGTAAATATATAAAAATTATCATTTATTCAATGATTAGTCTCTTTAATTTGGATTAGTTTTGCTCTTCCCTCTTTTAGATGATATTCGCTCGCTTAAAATGCGGGTCATAAATTATTTTTTGCAAAAAAGTTATGGAATTGTTGGTTTAAGACGTCGTTGGTTTGAAGCAATTTCTAGCCAATTTTTTGTACTTTTTGATTCTTTTGTTACAAACCAATAACTCTATTTGTAGTTATTTTTGTTGATTTAATAAATTTTATATTTCAAAAATATTAAATTTATAGAATTTTTTGTGGGTGATATGAAATGAATATTGAAAGTTTGGTTTATGAATTAATCGCATATACAATATATAACGTAATCACATATTTTTTTGTATGTATGTTCTGGTTAAGAATACATTTACTATTTGTTTGGAGTATTTTATATATAATTAGGGATTTGTATAACATATTATAATTTGTATAATTATAGATTACTCTCTTCTTTCGTATATAGTATAACAATCATTTTGTTATTTATGATGCCAACACCTGTGTTTTGGCGTCGACTAGTAGATTATGGATAAAATTTTAAATTAATGAAAAAATTAATATCTTATTCATTATAAATTGAAATGGAATGTTGAAAATTTATTTTTTAAAATTTTCTCATACTCATTTTTCCATTTAAAATGATGTTTTATTATTACAATACATTTCTTTAATATCTCGGCAAAGGAAAAGATAAATTGTTTAATGTTATGTTGTAACCATCGATCATACAAAATCAAAGGTCAAATATGTAAAATATATAATTAGTAGAACAACATCTCTATCTATTAAAACGAAGGTCAATTCTCTAAACAACCTGTATTAATAAAATATTACAAAAACAATCTTACAAAAATTATTTTTGGTCCTTTTACAATTGCTTTATTATCGGAAAAAAAATTAACCTAAACAACGATCAACAACTGCCCACCGTACTAGCTTTTCCCCACCTATTTCACCTCCAGTACAGTGTAACCTTTCCCTATTTTTCGTAAACACTATACTATTTTGCTATTTCTATATATGTAATTGATGTTTCAGAAATTCTGCACTACCTCAAAACAATGGCGAATACGAAATTCGAATAAGTAAGTTTATGCTTCTCCAAAACATCTTGGGTTACCATCTCAATTTACTTTGTTCGCTAATTTGAAACCATTCCGGTCTGAGTGGGTTATCAGGGCAAAAATATTGAATTCATGGCGAGCATCATACTCTACCAAAACTGGTGCATCTCTTGAGTTCATCCTCGGTGACGAATCCATAAGTGAATTCGCTATCAAAATTCATAATTTTGATACCGAATCCGTAATTCAGATACTTAATCCGTAAATGAAAGGTAATTTTTTCTTCAGCAAGATTCGGTATAGAAATTAAGCTTATCAATTTTCTGTGCGAAGGAGATAAAAAATGGTGTTGTTGTGCGTGAGAAATATATGAAGAAATTCGCAAATTTATTTCCCGTTGGCAAGTGGAAGGTTATCAAAATTTTTAATGTGGCTAAAGATTACTCGCAAATCAAGCCATCCGAGAATGAGTACAAGATCGGTTTCCACTACATGAAAACTGTAGCTGACTGTGATCCTGTGATAGATGATTCGTTTATTCGTCTTGCAAACGTTTGATTATGTTCTTGATCAGAAGACTACAACTAGAGTGCTACTCGGTGAGTTATTTTGTTGCTTTTCTGTTATTTATAGTACTTCAAATCACTCATTACAACTACTTGAAACTATTTATTTGCAGATGTTGTTGGTCAGCTTTACAAGATTTTTAACATGGAGCTTATCGATGTTCGTCGGGAAACGAACTCCTAAGATTGATTTTGAACTGAAAAACAATATGTGAGTAACATATTATCTGGATAATAGTAATTTGTGATGTTTCTATCAAAATTACTTTTCCTTGGTTTGAATTGTGTGTGTAGGGATTAGATTATAAATTACACACTTTGGGGTTCTTATGCTGAGCATATTCACAATGCTTACCTTAATGCTGGTAATGAAAATGTGTACTGCTTGGTAATATTTGGAAAGATTAATGTGTGGAGAGGTATGTTAAATAATAACTTTGTCTTATCATCAATTATGTACTTGCATTATCATATTGTTAGTAAACGTATATCTAATTCATTTTAGCATGATGTAACAGACACCAAAAGCATTTGTAATTCTTTTGATGCTTCTATTGTATGCACAAATCAAACAGTTGCTGAAATTAATTCATTCATCGATCTGTAAATTCTTATCCTATATAGCTCTTCAAACCATTCACTCCATTTATATATTTTTGTGATATCTTCTGCTGATACATTGCAATTTCCCTAGAGATATTGTCTGTCTTACACCAATAGAAAAAAAGTATGGACGACGATAACAAGAGCTCCTTGAAATGGATGAGTTTCCTATGAAGTGTGTACAAGAGCTCCTTGAAATGGATGAGGTCTGTAAGGTTAATATGTTATTATCGTCTGTTTTTGTTTTAAAATCCAAACTGCTTTCTAAGTTGACCACTTACTTTATCTTTTCTTAAATTTTTTTATAATAAAATCAGGTTGAAAAATGTCGTCTTCTTTGTTCTGTAACTGGTTGATACTACTTTAGGTGTAGAAAATGTAACAAAAAAGTGTTAAAAGAGACCCCTCTTGACTTAAGTGATGTCTCATCTATCCTAAAACTAAAATTCTACTGTGAGAAATGCAAAGAGTATGCGAAATCTGTTTCTGCAAGGTATCTAACTATCTTGCAATACCAAATATACAAAAGTTTGACAGTATATAAATGTAACATTTGAGACGTGCAGGTATACAAGCTTCACCTTTCCGTAGAAGATGACATTAGTGATGCTAAATTGTTGTTATTTGATTCACATGCTGATGTTCTTGGTGGTGTTTTTGAGGAGGTTATAAAACTGGAATTTGTATTTTGTAATAATCCATGTCATGTTTACCACCTGTAACCATAAGATATTTTGTTTCACTTTATAGATAGAAGATCCGGATGACTTACCCGAAGACCTATTATTAACATTAAGGGAAAAATAGTTTTGTTTCTTATATCTATGGATGCAAGAAATGTATCTAGACAAGATGACACATATAAGGTTGCAAAGATATGATGCAGTGGTGAGATAATTAATATCATGAAGACAGACGCACAAGAAATTAAGGAGGAACATGTTTGTTTTAATTATCTCTCAATATTTATAATATTTAAACATGTCTATCTCTGCAATTTAATTTGATGGCATTTCTCATAACAAGTTATGATGCTTACGAACAGTGGTGATATCTCTGACTCTACAAACTTTACCTCAACTACGCCAATCTCTAAACGTAAGCAGTCAGAGATGATAGTAAATGACGAGGAATCATCTACAAAAGACAACACCAACAATGAAACATGTATTAGTCGATGAAGATATAAAGTTGAATGAAAAATGTTGATGTTGTTGATAGGAGTGATTTTGGTAGCATAACAATGGCTGATTTTAAAGACAACACAGAAACTAAGAGACATAAGTTTAATCCCAAGAAGGTTAAAAAGGAGAAGTTTGATAAAATTAAGTAGTCAAAAAGTGTTTTGTTGTCGTGTTTGTGTCCTTTATCTTTTTTTATTTTGTTAATTTAACTACTTGCTTTGTTGTATCATAATTTATGATGTTTCATTTTGTTATGTTTGGTGTCAATTATACAATTCTACGTTTAAGTATGTTAATTTCAAATTTTTATATTTTAACAAATGTTATTGGTTTGTTAATTTGTTCATTCTTAACTAGCAAAGAATTGTATAATTGAAATAGGAGCAACCACGAGTAAAAACATTAACATCACTTGAATTTATGCACTATAAACTCTATATCAGTTTATGTTTTCGTGTTTACAATCTATGACAAGCAAAATAAAGTTTCAAGCATTGTCTATATAATTACAACCGTAGTTTAACTCTTCACTTTCCGTTAATTACATTCGTTTGTATGTGGTGAAAGTATGATTAATTTTCTGGATTTGTTTTACATTTTATGAGTGGCTTTATATTTGAACAATTATACAAATTATTCATTCTTAACTATCAAAATTGTATAATCAGTTTGTGGTTGAGGTTATAATTATAACCATGTAGTATTATTTTATTCACAAATTGGGAAAATAAACATATATTGTTTTCATAATGTTGTTTCATTGATCTCCATAGCTATTAGATACACTTAAACTTGTTATTTTAGTACAATGTAACTATTTTGAACACAATCTTTAAAGAAGATAATTAGTTATAATTTAATAACCAAACAAAATAGTTTATAGTGAAAGGTACAAAACAACAAACTGTAAATGTAAACAAGCAAGACATAATGTCTACATCAAGTAATACCCACAAAATCAAAGTTTGATTTCATAGTAAAATAGAAAATCGAGACAAGCTGCAGCTGATTTCATATCTGATAATGCACCAAAATTATGCCAAATATTATCAACCGAAAGGAATTTTTGGGTCTGTCCGTTGCAGTTACATGTCTCCTTGACGTAATTTTGCTGCAACTCTCTTCTAACCAAGTATGTTATCGGATATAGATGTATGTTGATTCGCCAATGGAATTTGCAAAGCTCTTTGACGATATCAGACATCATTGGCATCAGAAATGATATCATAATATCAAAACCTCTTCTTTTAAATTCACCACCTAAGCAGATGAGAATGGTCCCGTACACATATTGAGTGTCACGACACTTGGCCTCAGCAGCTTCCTTCAACAATTTGAGGCCTTCAACACTATTATTGTCTGCAAAATATTGAAGAATTCCTACACGATACAAGGCCTCTGGATTTCTTGCCACTACCAAATTAATTTAGTTTTGATAAATTACCATATTGTCGTCTCCATTTGGTTTGAATTTGACATCCTTGATACACACTTTCCGGAGAACTACATCTTTATTGCATATTTTCTTGAAAACCTTGCAAACACGTCGCAAGGGCAAAAGGTTAAATATTGACGAAGCAGCACACAAAACCGCTATTTTATGAATTCAATCATGTGATAACAAAAAAATAAGTGGTGTTTTATGTGTAATTTTACGATATTTTGACATCATTTTTGAAGAAGAAAATCAGATTGATGGGAATTAACAAATAATGAAGATGAAGCGCTTAGTTGGACATTTAAAAGAGGACAAAGACGGATATTACAACCACTAGCATTTTTTTTTACTTTTACCCACGTTTAATGATCTAGATACAATTGCTTTATTTATTTAGTTTTAATAATACTGTTTAGAAAATCTTAATTACCGACTAATTACACGATTACTTACCAACTTATGTTATTAGTTTTAATTACAAGATTTCACAAATAAATGTGGATTTTGGACCCTACAAAGAAATTGACAATAAAAAATCTTAATTACCGAGTAATAATATATGTCACCACCATTGTAGTTTTATTTAATATAACCATTGTCAATTTTTTATTATATATTTATGTTGTTAGTTAAATTCCTTTGTTTGATACAAAACCATAGTACAAAACTATTTATGTGTATTGTAAAAAATTACAATTCGAGGCTCTCCACTACTTCATGTTTTCACAAAGAGATGTTTTTATATCAACAACAGAAGCCCAAGCTCATGGAATTGTTGATCTTGTAGCGGTTCAATAAAAAATAGGAGCGATTTCAAATTCAAATATTGAATTTGCTTAAAACTGTAATGTAAGTTTGTTCTTAGGCAAAGTTACACCGGGTTTAATTTATCAACATTTGCAGATCAGGCTATATGACAAAGGTTACTTACCTGAGTATTGGTAATTCAACATAGTTTTTTTGTAACAATCCGACTTTGATAACACGCAATGGAGTCCGACGAAAGTGATAACGAGTTTCCTGAAACAGGTCATACATTTATTACAATTGAATTATCTTACAGAATCAATATCATATACAAATTATAGCTTCAAAGACAGGGAATATGATTGTTCCTCTCAAGAAACAAATTCAGATATTGAGTCTCAAGGAAGTGAATCGTATATAAAAGATGATGACGTCAACCAGGATACTAATGAAGATGCTGTGTTGAGACTACAAATACTACTAAAGATGGAGGGAAGGTTAAGACAAAAGTTTGGACAACAAACATCAAATAATCACACATAAACTCAAAGGTCTTCTTTCACAAGAACAAAAAAAAAAGAGAATACCTACAAAAAGATTTATATATTAACATTTTTATCTTTTTATAATTAATAAATTCCATAGAAACAAAAAGGTCAATTGTGTTTCGATTGTTATTATCATTGACACAAGTTATATAGATGATGGTGATCCAGTATTTAGTTGTGAATATTGTGGGGATATGTTTTGGTATGCACAACAACTCAACAAAAGAAAAAGATCTTTAAATCCAGTATACAGTGGTTGTTGTATGCAAGGACTGGTTCACTTACCATTACTAAAGGATTCTCCAGAGTTATTGTGGGTTTTAATCAACAAATGATGATGAAATCTCTAGAAATTTTTGAGAAAACATTAGAGCATACAACATGTTGTTTGCATTTATTTATATTAGAGGTAAAGTAGACCGATCATTTCCTAATGGACGTGGCCCTAAAATGTTTACTTTGCAAGGGCAGAAATACCATCTGATGGGGTCAATAAAACCTAAACCCGATGATTATGCAAAGTTTCAACAGTTGTACATAGTTGAAACTGACAATGAGATACAAAACAGACTTGAGATAATGAGGTGTGTTTTGTGTGCATTAATTATTGTTTTTGTAAATACCTTTGCATTTTAAACTGTTCTAAACATCATATTATATATTATCTCAGCAAAAGAGTCCATAAACAAAATGTGAAGGAAAGATCAAAATTTAGAAAAGAAATCATTGAGTGTATTATCAAACTTTTAGATGACACAAGCCTTAATGTGAAATCTTTTCGATGTACCAGAGACATATTTGATATGGGAGAAATTTTGGGTTTAAAGATGATCTCTAGATATAAATCTCAGTGAAGAAGTCAGAAAATTATACACACTCAAAGAAATAGATAAACCTCTGGCAACCTATGGTTCTTTACTGTAAAGTTATGAAACAATGCCACAAATTATTGGTGAATGTTCTGGTCCCAACAATCAACTAATTTTTGATGAGCATAACTATGACAAACATGCGCTTCAAAAATATATAGATAAATGGTTTCCTAAAGCAATAGAGGAACAAAAGAAAATTTTCTGTGAAATACTAGATTGTGTTGAAAACGATAAAGAAGAAATCTTTTTTTTTTATGGGTTTGGTGGTACAGGTAAAACATTTATGTACAAATTATTATCCGCTGCAGTTAGATGTAGGGGTAATATATTTTTGAATGTTGCTTCAAGTGGTATTGTGACACTTTTGCTTGGGGGAGGGAGAATTGCACATTCTAGGTTCGATATTCCCATAAATGTGGATGAGTGTAGTACATGTTCTATAACTAGAGGATCAGATTTAAGTGATTTGGTTGTGAAAACTAAACTAATTATTTGGGATGAAGCACATATGATGAGTAAGTATTGTTTTGAAGCTCTTGGTAGAAGTCTAAGAGATATCATTCGACATCCGGAAAAAAAAAACCATTTGGTGGCAAAATTGGTGTTTTTGGTGGGGATTTTAGACAGGTGCTGGGAGGCAACAAACCGTTATGTCAGAAATTAATTCATCTTATCTATGGGAATATTGTAGAGTTATGAAACTAACAAAGAACATGAGGTTACTTGTTGATATCCGTGAAGAGGAAAAGGTAGAAATAAGGTCCTTCTCTAATTGGTGACTTGCACTAGGTGAGGGATGTTTGTTAATGCCAAATGATGGAATTGCTGAGATTGACATTCCTAAAGATCTTCTTATCACTAACGTTTCCAATCCAATCCACTCTATTATAGAAGTTATTTATGGTAATGGAGATCTTCAAAATAAGAGTCGTATATGGTGATGTCCAACACCATCAACGAGTTATTTTTAGAAAGACTCAGTGGTTAGTTCTACATCATTAAGAGTTGTGTTTTTCATTAATACTTGACTATATGTTTTTTTCATGTACCTAATTTCCAACTGACTTTTAATGTTTTTAGGTGAGGAAAAATATATTTGAGTTCTGATAGCATAGACCCAACTGATCACAAAACTATGAGTAATCCCGTATATACCCCAGATTTCCTAAATAATATCAAAGCATCAGGGCTACCAAATCATTCCCTACGTCTCAAAGTTGGTTGTCCTATTATGCTGCTAAAGAATATTGATCTGGATGCTGGTTTATGTAATGGTACTAGATTACAAATCACAAATTTGGATGATCACGTATTGGAAGCAAAACATTTTAACAGGAACAAAGATTGGTGATAAAGTGTACATTGCACTTATGTTGATTTCACCTTCTGATTCAAAAATTCAATTCAAAATGAGGAGGAGACAGTTCTCTATCTTAGTTTCATTTGCCACCACTATCAACAAAAGTCAAGGACAAATTCTTAAGTATGTAGGTCTCTTTCTACCTAAACTCGTTTTCTCACATGGTCAACTATATGTTGCAATGTCAAGGGTTAATAATAAGTCTGGAATGAAGGTTATGATCACACATAAGCATGGAAAACAACAAAGCAAAACTATGAAGGTTGTTTACAAAGCGGTTTTCCAAAATGTTCATTAGTTATTTTACTATTTAAGTATTTGTATTTAAATATGTTTTGAATTATTTTCTATTTGTTTCAACATTTTTTTCGGTTTATCCTTTGCTACAGGTTTGTTCAGTAATTTATTAATATAAGTTGCAATTTCGAAAAACTATAAAAGAATAGAAACTAAAGAGAATGAAGTTTGATGCAGGATCAGTCTTTTCATATAACAAAATTATGAAGTTTGAGTTAACAATCTCACTAATCATTGAACATGAAACTATCATATGAAGAAAAGTTTAATAGGAAATCATTAACAATATTTCATAGTAAATATACTGAAACCTAGAGAAAGCCAAAAAAGAAAAATGACTGCATATCAATTACAAAATCCTTACCAATTACCAAAATCCATCGTATATCTATTTGGCCATGGGCATTTATAATAAGGCATTGAGAAAAGAACATGTTGTAATTCTACAGCAAAGATCGGAAAAACAATACTAGCAGCTTGGTTAACATGACATCGATAGTCTACCAAGTCTGATAGCTGATCATGCTCGATGTCCTCTATTTCCGAATCTAATTGAAAGAAACCCTGAAAATAGGAGACTGCTTCTCGTTTTATATCCTTAGTGTTTGTGAGTACAGCACCCGACGTTGTACGTAGCTGTTTGATTGAATTTCTGGAAGCTCGTGATTGTGTGACTCTATGGAAAATAAGGTGTTCTGATCACCATCAACCAACCATTGGATTCTCAAATTTTTCCTATAGAATTGTTCTTCAATACTGCCTAAATGATTCCATCGGACAGTAGGATCCGCCACATCTTAATAATGGACAGAATATGGTTGTACGAAAATAGCTTCATGTTTCTTACAAAGGTCCTCATAAGCTTCCTTTGCATGCGAGGAGATTATTCCATAATTAGAAGAGTTCAAAGCTCTAGCAACTGATTTCAATGACTTTAATTTCCTTTGTAGCAGATGTAGAGCTGAACGTGAATGGTATAGTGGAGGTGATGAGTCCCAAACTTGACGAAGATAAGGGAGAAACTGATCATGGTTCAATAAGTAGTTGAAAAAGTGGAGGTCGACTTGAGGTCGATTGTGAAGATAGATGAACAATAGATAGAAGAACCCGGTCCAGCTTCATACTAATTGGGTTTCCACCTTGGTTATTAGTCCAAGTGAAAAGAGGACCTGTACTTACTCAATCAAGAAGATCAAAATAGGAAACCAACAGTTGGAATGAATTCGAACCTGTGGTGCTAACATAATAATCAAAAGTTCGAGAATGCTCTGTGAAGGATAAGTATTCATTAAAATCCCCCAATATAATCCACAGTTGAGATGAATGGAGATAAGAATCAAGCAAAGCAAATATTTCTTGCCAAAGAACTCGATGATCGTCCTCAAAGTTGGAACCATATAAAACCATGTAAACACTACAAGAGAACATGACGTTTACAACTCTCATTTTCGTCCCTAATGCGTTGTAAAGGGCCTTTACAACGCATTAGGGACACCACCTGATTCGTCGTGTCTTGCACGTCGTAAGCCAAAAAACGTTGTAAAAACATCGTAAAAGTTAACGTCATTTTAGCGTTGTTAAAACGTAGTAAAATAGACGTTGTAAAAACGTCGTAACATCAAGAGGGCGTTATAAACTCGATGGCAAATTATACGTTGTAATTTAGTTGTAAACTTAGCAAGTAACTTACAACATATTGTTTACAACTAAGTAGAGTCGAAATCTTTTACAATGTATTAAAGTCGAAATGTGTTACAACGTATTAAAGTCGAAAAGTTTACAACTAACTAAAGACGAAAATGTTACAACTATTTAAAGACGAAATTATTAACAACTACTTAAAGACGAATAGTTTACATCCATTTAGGGACTAAATTTGTTTTTCTTTTTTATTAAAATTGTGAAATTAAATTTTTGTATTTAAATAAAATTAAAATTATAATATAAAACTAATATATAAAATTAAAATGTTTTTGCAAAATTTAATTACAAATTACAAAAAATTTAACGGAGTAATTCGTCGAACATGTCAGAGCTACGGTCGTCTTGATCTTCAGCCACTCGCTCGTTCAAATCCACCTCGACATTCTCTGTAGGCCTAATTCCGAGGTTCCAACGTCTAAGCTCCAAAGCCGCAAATGCATGTGGATTGCCCACAACCAAAATATCCATCATGGATTGCATGGCTGCGAATTTCTGATCCGTCGTTTGCTTTAGCGAAGCAATTTCCGCACGAGATTCCTGCAATTGACTATGAAGTGAGTTTTCGCCTATCCAGTTAGACGTGACTCTCTGGACATCTTGGGCGGATCCTATGCCAATAATCCGTCCTCTTTTTTTTGGAGCGATCTACAAAAAAGATTTGTCAGGAAAAAAATATTATTTAAAGTAAATTATTTAATTTAATATCTGCTTATAAATCGCGTTGATTTCAGGAGCACTCAATTCGACAGGAGTACCGTCGGTGGATTCCTGGGAAAGATGGGTTTGACGCTTCTGAACCGCAACTTCAACCTGGCTCTGTAGCAGCTCACACCGTGGATCGATGAAGACGTTAGATTTCTTCTTATGGGTTGCGGCATACAGTCTTGGAAGCATAGGAATCTGTCCAGTTTTTTCCGCCTAATAAAGGAAATTTTAAATTAAATATTAATATATGTTAATAAATATTTTGTAACGTGTTGGTCATGAAAGTGGGTTTCCCGGCATCTCCCTTCACCTCCCACTCGGTTTTCCAGTTTAAGACTGTGTTACAAAGCCGCTTCATAGCTTTGCGGTAGAACTCATGTCGGACAGTCTCGTTGATAGAGACGTCCCAATTCCAACGTTGCTAGTAGACAAAGAAATTAATTAGTATTTATTATATATTATAGTATGTTGAATAAAATAAAAATTAATGTTAAAACAAAAATTTACCGCAAAAATCTTGAACCACGTTATGCGAATGTAATGTGGTGTTGATTTCCAATTTGGAGTCGCCTCTACGAAATAGCTTTTGATGCATTCCGTGATGCTTCGTCCCACTTTGCTATCAATACCGAACCTGAATTTTTTTAATATATATTATTAGTTATTTAATTATAAATACTTAAATTAAATATGTAAATTAAATTAAATATGTACCAATAGGTTCCAGTTGTACGATCGATGTGTAGATGCGGCAAATTCTCACGATTTGGTGCCACGAGAATATCCTCAACCCGGTACTGCACATAAGGTGCATCCGGCGGCACCAAAAGGTCTGGATGGACCGCAACATTCGTCGGCGGGGGATCTACGGCCACTTCTGGTGCCGGGGAAGTATACGGTGGTGTATGACTCTGATGATGTGACTGTGTCTCTGGCATAGCCGAGGAAGTAGAAGACGATGTGGTGCCGTGCAACATGTCATTGTAATGGACACGACGCGTATGCTTACGGGGTGCAATATTTTGTAGTACCTACAAAAGAATGTTCTGTATTAGACATTGGATACTACTAAATAATATATAAACCCTAAATTCTAAATTCCGAATCTACTACATAATTTCTAAACAACCTACATAATTTCAACGTTTTCTTCACGAGACGTCGTAACAACGTCGGGCCAAGAAAACGCCGTAAAGACGTTGGCACTTAACAACGTCATTACGACGTTTATATGCCCCAACGTCTTTACAACGTTTTGTGCAATACATCTACAATAATTTATTTTATTTTATATAATTTATAATAATTTATAAGATTTATAAATTATATGGTTTATATGGTTTATAAATTATATGGTTTATATGGTTTATATGATTTATAAATTATATGGTTTATAAATTATATGGTTTATATGATTTATATGATTTATATGATGTATAAAACACTTAGGAAAAATATAATTGTATAAAACGTCGTAAAGACGTTGGGACATAAAACGTCGTAAAGACATTGGGACATAAAACGTCGTAAAGACGTTGGGGCTCAAAACATCGTAATAATGTTGTTAAGTGTCAACGTCTTTACGACGTTTTCTTGGCCCAACGTCGTTACGACGTCGCGTGAAGAAAACGTCGTAAAGACGTTGGCACTTAACAACGTCTTTACGACGTTTATATGCCCAAACGTCTTTACGACGTTTTCTACAATTATTTTTTTCCCTAAGTGTTTTTCGAAATGTTAGATTGATTTATAAAACTTAGATTGATTTATAAAACTTAAATTGATAAAACTTAGATTGATTTATAAATTTACTAAATTCAAATGATTTATAAAAGATTGTCATAACGTAAATTACATTAAAATAGTAACAAAGATTGTTCTTACATTATAAACCGTAGTATCAATCAGATTCTTCACCGTTACTACCACTCCACTACTTGGATTATCACTTTCTGCAAACTTGTCACGTTCCTCATCGTCAATATCTTCTATAGGGAGATCCTCGTACTCTCGGTTTTCCGGATCGATAAGAAACACTAGCTTTGTAGCTTGCTCTGACCCTTGTATAGATGAACATGATTCTTCCTGCAACGGTAAATCTCCATATCCAATAATTCGCCCACGGGGTATGATCTTCACTATAGCTAACCAATTGATGCCTGACTCTTTGATCTTTGGATATGGAATGAAGCTAACTTGCTCTGCTTGCGATGCTAAGACGAAAGGCTCAAACTTGTTGTATCTTCACCTCCCATTCACGTCCACAACTCCAAATTTGCTGTAACAGACACCTCTGTTGATTACGGGATCAAACCAGTCACATTTGAATAGCACAGTTTTCAACCCAATTAATCCCACAAATTCCACTTCGATAATCTCTTGCAAAACCCCATAGAAATCGGTTTCACCCTTCCCACATACTCCCCAATTTTCCATTGCACGCCTTACACCGGACTCAAAGGTGTGAAATGTGTATCCTCTGGTGAAATACATGGGTGTTGTTGTTATCTTAGCAATAGGACTTTGGATCAAATCATGAAACCATGGTGGGTAGAATGGATCATCATAGTCAACCTGTATACACAATTTAAATTAATCACAAAGTAATTAGAAATATGTCAATTTAAATTAATCACAACGTAATCACAATAAATTACAATGTAAACAATTCACTCTTGCTTGGCCATTCAACCATAGTGCAAACTGCATATCTTTCCGCTTAAGTACTTCTGGATCTGAAATTCCTTCAATAGTTTCTTTTACCTGACTAACAAATAAACTATACATGTATATAGAAATATGTTAATTTAAAAGTAATACACATTTCATTAACTATATACAATTCATATACATATATATATATACCTTTCAAATGGAAGCACTTCAGTACAATTCAGAAGTATATATGTGTGTGCTGCGTGGTGGTCTTCGGGACTACTCCACCAAACTTCTTTTAATTTGCCACTGAGACGTCCAATTGGGGAAAAGATATCAGGAACTCCCTTTACTGCATAATTTTGGGCGACGCCACCATCATCATATCTCCTAGGTGCTCTTTTTCGTGTGTGAACGGTGGGTGCAAAGTAGTACGATGTGAAATGCAACGTTTTTTCTGTCAGGCTACCAACAACGATTGACCCTTCGACTTTTGACAGGTTCTTTGCTTTGCTCTTAAGCGTTTTCATAAAACGTTCAAATGGGTACATCCATCGAAAATGAACAGGTCCTGCTATGAGTGCTTTGTGAGGAAGGTGCACTGGCAGATGTTCCATAACATCGAAGAACGAAGGAGGGAAAATCTTCTCTAAGTTTCACAACAATAGTGGTATATTTGTTGAAAGTTGTTCCAAACCTTCTACTGTGATTGTCCGTGCACTCAATACATATTTTTATATTCATTACTATAGTATGTTAAACAAATACCTGCAAGTGCTTCATGTACATTTTTTGGAAGCAACTCCGCCAAAGCAAAGGGTAGTATTCGTTGCTAAACACATGACAATCATGACTTTTCATCCCTGTAAACTTTTGCCCTTGCTCAACACATCTTGAGGGATTTGAAACATACCCATCAGGAAACTTCACCTCTGATGACACCCAATTGAATAATGCTGTTTTCGTCTCAGATGACAACCTAAATATCAGAACTGGAATTTTGCCGTCACTTTTGATATGCAACTCACTCCTTGAACAAATAGCTGGTAAGTCTAAACGTGAATTCCTGTTATCCTTCGTCCTACCAGCCACGTTCAAAATCGTATGCATGATATTCTCAAAAAAATTCTTCTCGATGTGCATCACATCCAAATTATGTCGAATCAACAAATCTTTCCAATATGGCAGCTCCCAAAATATACTCTTCTTATGCCAGTTATGATGCCATCCGTAATAATCTGGCATATTATTAGGAACGTGCCAATTACCTCCTCGAGGAACAGTAGCCAAAGCCCCGTAATAATCCATATTTGTTTCGATTTCCTCTCCTGATAGATACAATGGTGGGGGATCCTTTACCTTAACTTTACTCCTGAATAGAGTCGTGTTCCTTCGGTAAGGATGGTTAATTGGAAGAAATCGACAATGACAATCAAACCAAGACGTCTTCCTACCATGCTTCAGTTGGAATGCATCTGTTCTCCCAAGGCAATATGGGCAAGCCAATCTCCCATGTGTTGTCCAACCAGATAACATTCCGTAGACAGGGAAGTCACTTATCGTCCACATAAGCACCGCCTTCATCGTAAATTTTTTTTGGACAGAACAATCATATGCTCGAACCCCGTGCGTCCATAACTGTTTCAGGTCATAAATCAAAGGTTGCAAAAACATGTCAATAGACCGCTTTGGATGATTAGGACAAGGAACAAGTATACATAGGAATAAAAATTCTTTTTCCATGCACATTCTCGGAGGAAGGTTATAAGGCGTGAGGATTACTGGCCACAAAGAATATTGTCTACCAGACATTCCAAACGGACTAAAACCATCGGCGCATAGAGCAATATAAATATTCCTAATATTCCTAGCAAAATCTTTGTGTACCGTATTAAAATGTTTCCACGCCTTTGCATATGAAGGATGATTAATCTCTCCTTTTGTCTGTGAATGCTCTCCATGCCATCTCATCGCAGCTCCTATCTTGTCCGACTGATATAACCTCTTTAATCAATCAGTTATTGGCAAATACCACATCCGTTGATACAGAACCTTCTTACGCCCACTCCCTTGTGCCTTATATCTTGGCTTATTACAGAACCGACATTCTTGTAACACATCATCATCTTTCCAGTAGATCATACAATTATCTATACAAACATCAATGGTTTCGCACGGCAACCCAAGACTATAGACCAATTTCTGCGTCTCATAATATGATTCAGCACACACATTGTCTTCTGGCAAATACTCTTTGAGCAAGTCAGTCCACATATTCATGCATGACTGAGATGAATTACATTCTGTTTTAATATTCATCATCCTAGCTGCCAATGATAATTTAGACATACCTTCTCTACACCCTTGTAGAGAGGCTGGTTTGTAGCATCTAGCATGTCATAAAACCTTTTTGCATCTAAATTGGGTGCCTCAGCACCTATAGGTTGATCAATATTAGTTTGCTGAAATGCATATGTGACCATTTCATGCATCCTATCATGCTCTACAACCCCATGAATCTCATTCTGATAACCAACATCATGCAAATTACTTGATTCACCTATATTAGCATCAACATTCTTAAAATTACTACTACTTGCTTCATCATTCCCACGACCGCTATCACCTTCCCCATGGTGAAACCAAATATAATAATGCGGTGTAAACCCTCTATTTAATATATGATTCCAAACATTCTCTACTCGGGCGAATTTTGTATTTTTGCATTTCCGACAAGTACAGAACATCTTACCCGATTCAACCGTGATTTCGGTTTGACTAGCATGGTGCATGAATATTTCTGCCCCATTCATAAACTCCTTTGTCACGATTTTGGCAGCATCTTTATGCATATACATCCACTTTTGTTGCTTGAATATATCTCCACCGAAAGACATTTTTTGGATTTTTCCCCAAACTGTTTTTTTTTCTCCTCTACCACGTTTTTTTTTGTTTTTTTGATGTTTTGAATAATGAAGAGAGCCTTCCTCCTTATATAGGCAAAAAATTAACGATGATTTTACAGCTTCTCGCAAATTACGAGTAAATTACAACACATGTACCTAACCATAAATATCTAATTTGAAATTACGTCCTTAAATAGTTGTAAACTACTTAGTCGTAAAAGAGTTGTAAAGTAGAGACGTTTTAACAACGAAATTTTAAATTTAACAACGCCTTTACAACATAAATTTAAATTTTATTTAAACCTTTTACGTAACAAGAAAAACGTGTTTACCTACTTTGACATTCGATGTTAATTCGATGTAAAATATAGAGGTCATAAAAGAGTTGCAACTTAGGGACTAATTAACAATGAATTGTTTTAGAAATGGGAAAGCGTTGTGAAGGAGTCGTAAAATACCAACTTGTTTATAACGAAAGTTTTCGTTTTCTCTTTACAACTTCTTTACAACGAAATCTCAAAACGCCGTAAGGGAGTTGTAAATACCTTCCAATTTTACAACGTCCCAAAAACGTTGTAAAATTTATGTTCTCTTGTAGTGAAATGAAAGTGGTATCTAAATTTTAGATGAAGACCCAAGCTCATTTGCTAGGCACTTTTGGCAAGGATAGTTACATCAATAGCATCTGAAACTCCTACCCAAACGCGACCCAAACGATAGTGCACATAATTAGTAACAAAGTTCCACTCAGAGAACACAACATTCATAATTTGAAAATTGTTTTCTTCTTAAACTCTTGTTTCAATTACAATCCCAAATTTTTTTTTCTTATCCACTATTTAACAGCGGCGTGTTTGCGTGAAGAATGGAACCCACGCAGGTGCCAAGAAAATAGAGAAATCATTGCTTCCTTGAGAAAGCCTTTTTAACTGCATTGTGACTTGTAATTATAACCAAGTCCTTAGTTCGAGCTATCAGTTGTTTATGAATCTTTTTCCCTACCTTGTTCATATTTTTTTTCCCATCCTCTCAAACATCTGCCAAGACTTTGTAACATGAAGAAGGAGAGCTAGGTACTGATGCAGAAGCTGCTGGAGCGGATAGTGATGGAGATTTTTTTCCAAAATCCGGTACAGTAGTCCATTCATTTTGCTGAGCCTTAATAGGCTGAGTAATGAATTGGTGGAATTACTTCATGCGATTGAATTTATTAACTAGAGTTTGAACTAGTAACATGATCCGGTGAGGCTAACACTTGTTTTGGGTGAGGAGCTGGCGGATCAATGGCAAGATTGTGGATAGGAGATATTGCAGCTCGCTCTACATTCACATTGGAACTAAACTGTTCAACTTGAGTGTTCTGAAAAATAGTAACTCACCTAGTTTCTTCTGTTTCAAACAATCAACAACATCATGACCCCACTTAGAGCAGCTGTACACCGAGGAGGGAGCCAGGAGATTGCCCAACAGGGATTGAGATTTTACTTGGCATATATCTTTCCAGATTCACATTTTAAGCAGACGAGCCACGTCAAGCCGAATACATTTCTCATTTGGTGGAACTTGTCAGGATCTCCTACATGAGTGGCTAAAAAATTGAGGCCTTTGTAGGTGACTAGATGTTCAAAAACATCTTTGAAATCAACATACCTCGGAACATATCGCAAATCTGGAGTTTCATATGAGGTTTTCAGAGTTGAAGGGCAAGCCACCAAAGGAATATCGCCTATATGCCAAAACTATCGAACCAAGACCATTGATCGTGTTAGCATCCACCTTAATAAGATTCTTTGGAATATTCCAAATTTGATTCACTGTGGCATGAAGGGTACCAATATGTGGGGAATTACCAATAAAGTAACTTAGAACAAGATTATGACACAAAGGGGTCAAATCAACAAACAAATCCTCTAGGATCGTGGCAGAGACCACACCATCAGAAAAATTCAAGGAGAGATTATAAGAGGCAATAACTGTTGAAGACTTGGAAGCAGCGGCGATCAACACGAGTTTGCGTTGCGGCGTAAGAGATGAACTCAAAGACGGCAGGGAGGAGAGGAGTTCCTCCATAGAGAAAACGACAGAGAGCGATAAGAGGAAATCGCCCTAGAGAGAAAAAAGAATCAAGACCACCATGTTTAATTTCAACATGGTTGATTACAAAGTTGTTCATAATATTAAAATTCAGTATCTTTTTCCAGCTTTAGTCATATCAAATAAAGACAAAGAAATAAACCAATGTTGAGGAACACAATTAACTAAAGAAAGATTATTGGAGAGGCCTCTAACACTACGGGCCATGAAATCAGCTTTGAGGTTGAGACCTCTCGGGACTAAGACAATGGAAAAGTAGATGAAGTGGCACCGAAAGCGGGCGAACTCGTTTGTGTATGGAGAGAAAGCTGGCTAACTCTTTGGATCTGCCACTATCTTCAATAACTCAGAAAGATCCACCGCGAACTCGATCTCAATAATCTGACGAGAGCAAAGGGATGACATCGCCCATAGAAGAGCTTCAGGTTCACAATGTAGTGGGTAAAGACTACGATGAACACCACATGCCACCACATTAACACCTCCCAACCCATTGGGCGGACATTTTTCTTTCCATGTCTGGCTCTACAAATTCTGAGTAGTAGGGCCATAACTTTTGCACTCAGAATTCAAAAGGTTACGCTCAGCCCAATACTGGGACATAACAGAATACTTACCAGATTTGGTAAAATACCAACCTAATTCATTCTCGTGAAGCGACCGAGGAATTGGAATCCCTAAGATCAGACGAGCATCATGAGGATCAAACAACTGGTGAACCTAAATATGCCTCCATCAATGAGACTGTGGATCAATAAGTTGGTTCACAGTAAGTAAAGGATGATGAAGCGAACCCCTCCCCAACAAGCAGCCGCGATCTAGACTCAGGGATCCAAGGATCCTGCCAAACAAAAATAGAGTTTTCATTACCAATGCGTTTAATCAAGCCTTTATAGACTAAAGCTCGGGCATAGATAATACTCTGCCATCTATACAAAGGAGAGCAAACCCTACAAGGCACCAAAGGACTAGACCTAGGGTAATAGCGACCCTGTAGGACAAGGGAAAATAAAGAATTAGGATAATCAATAAGACGCCATAATAACTTAGCTAAAAGAGTCGTGTTAAACTCCTCAATGGTTATAAAATGTAACCCCCTTACCTGCTTACCACAACACAACTTACCCGAGTCACCCAATAAATCCCCTTAAAGGACGGGGAACTACGCCACCATAATTCAGCAATCACCGAAGTAATCTTAGACGTAAGAGACTTCGGTAACAGGTAACATGACATCACATATAATGACAAAGATGTCAAATCAGACTTAATAAGCACCTCTGAGCCATCGTTAGAAAGAAACTCTGAAGACAAGGAATCAATTCTAGCCTAAATCATATCCTTAATACAAGCGAGAACCTTTGTTATAGAGCCTTCAAGACATTCTAGAAGCCCTTAATAAATTCCCATTCTGCCAATATTGTGAATGCTAAGCATATTATGAAACTCTAACTCACACAGATCATATACATGGTGACCAAACTAAATAGAGGACTTGTCAAAATTGATCTGTTGAACTGAAACCTCATTGCACTCATGATGAATTCGCAAGATTGTAGAAGAATCCTCCTTATTAGCCTTACAAAAAAAGACTATCAAGCGCAAAAAGTAAATGCGACACCGAGGGACACTAACGAGCAATGACACTAACCCCAAATATCAACTTATCCATCTTAGCCTTCTTGAGCTGTGAAATGAGGACCTCGACACAAAGAATAAAAAGATACGGGATAAAAAATTCTCTTGCCGTAAACCACGATGTGGAACAATCCGTCCATAAGGATGGCCATTGATCAAAATAGAATAAGAACAGTTTGAACGCAATGCTTGATGTATGATACCCAATGAGAATTAGACCCGAGCCATATAAGCAAACTCTTTTAGAACTCCCACTCTACCCTATCATACGCTTTACTCATATCCGTCAAAATGACCATATATTTCCCTCGAACCGCTTTATTAGTCCGAAGGGTGTGAAATATTTCGTGAGCGATAATATTCTTATCATAAATTAGCTGGCTTGACATAAAAGAAGATTGAGTATGTGAAACCAAATGCGGAAGAATCTGTCTTAGCCGGATACAAAAAGCTTCAAATAATTTTATACACAAGATGACATAAACTAATTGGACAAAACTCTGATATCAAAGTTGGCCTCTCAACTTGAGGGACAAATAAAAATGGCCTTACATTGCTCAATAAGTAATTTCCCTGGCAAAACATTACGTTTCCACCACAGAGAGATATCTCTCCTATAATTAGCAATTTTATTCAAAACCCGATGAATGCGCAATCCAGAGTATATAGACCAACCCTATGCAATAGTATCATGAAGACCAGGTTACCTAACCACTGTTTATCAAAATGAAATCCAGCCTGCCATATTGAGTTACACCTTGAAGTCTCAAAAAGAATTGGACGATGATCCGAGCCAATCATCTACAAGTAGCTAGTAACAGTAGCATATAAAAAAGCATACCACCTATGATTACCAAACCCTTTATCTAACTTACATCTAACTACGCCTAAAGCGCGTTTACCTCTCCACGAACAAGTATTACCTAAATAAGGAAATTCCAACATCCCACAAAACACAAAAGAGGCAGCACTGCGAAGTCGACCACCATATATCTCATGATAACTAGATAACTCATTAAAATCGTCCAATCATCAACCAAGGCTCATCAACCAAGGCTCAACACATGGCATACCAAATCTGACTAAACATTCCTAAATCTCATCCCAAAGTTGTTGAACGGGATCCCCATTGATAAAAGAAGTAAAACATTTTTTACCCTTCACCATTAACGAAATATCAATTATATTTTTATTTGTGATGAAAAGTGATAAAATAAACCGAAGAAACAATTAAAGCAAGGCTACCACTTGCACCTACAAAATCCACTGTAATTAAATTATCAGAACCCAAATTAACTATTAAATTCTCCAGATACAAATAATCTTTCTTAGTCTCATTTTTGTTTTCAACGACAGATTAATTGAACCACAACTGGCCGGTCCAATAGCCAAATTCCTACATGATGTAGGTAGAGGGACTCGATCCTTGGTTGTGCAAATGAGCTGTCTTAAGTGGACTTACCGCCGGCCACTAGTTTATAGTAAGAAATAATATCCCTTAAAAACAAAAGAAGAGAGTTCCCAATACACTAACAGTTCTAACTAATAATTTTATTCATTTATTAAAATTGGGAAAAGAAATCAAGCTGATGAACAGACACCACCCTCGTCACCAGAAGCACCACTGTTTGAACCATTAACCCATAATTTGCATTTTTTTCCCCTTTGCGCCTAAGAGACTTCAAATTGTACACATTCTTTTTCTTGGAACTAGCTCCTACTACCTTTTTCCTAGAAGCACGAGAACTCTTCGCCAAAGTTGACTCAACCGAAACAGCCGGAAGGTCCACATTATCACCACCCACAGGAAACACCAAAGCACCCTCAGTCTCTTGTTTTTAAAATCCATATCAGCCCTATACTTCCACTATGAACCTAAAGAATCCTCATTTTCAGACAAAACCACATCAGAAACAACAATTTCTTTGCTTTTTCCAGACACCTTCACCTGCGAACTTGATTGTCCAACTTCCTTGCTTGAAAAACGCAAGTTACCTCTAGATCTAACAACATCATAAGGACGCCTATTGTAAGATATTGAAGGCAGCCAAGAACGCCCACAAACCTGTTGGAAACCATCATGACACAAGAGGGCATCATGCCCACTACCACTTGCAACAACACCTTTGAAACTTTGATAATTTTCACCTAGAGCAGCAACAACCCCATCATCACCAGATGGAACCTCACTACATGGACCAAGAGGGCAAATTGATGCATCATGACACAAACTATGACACAACCTACACAACCTAAATAGCCTACCATACTCAAATCCAATTTTAACTTAATCCCCCACTAGAAACTCCACTTTACGCTCAAAAACAAGAGGCTCTAAAACATTGAGTTGTACCATCACACGAACAAAATCCATATATATTTTTAACACGTGCCCTAGAGCCTCACCAATCACCTGAATTGCCAATGGAGAACGATCTGACCGGGAAGACAGAGAATACGGACCCAAAACACAATTGCAGAAGGAAAATTGGCATCCAAATCCGGCTGCCAACGCACAAGAGAGACCATCAATTTGTCAAAATGAAAAGGACTGAGTTGTAATACCTCAAGAATGTCTTCTTCCGAATCGAAATCAAACTGGAACTTGCCAAACCTGAGATCCAAACCAGTCACACAATTCTCCATACGCCAGATCTTAGGAAACAAAATCTAAAGGGAGGCCACATCCTGCTTAGAAGGATTGAAACATTTGAGCACCAAGCTTAGCATTAAGAGACAAATAAGCCATCAAACAAACACATCAAAGAGATAGAAACCAAAACTACATAGAGAAAATAAATAAGAAAACAGATAGCGATAGAAAAACAACCAGAGGCGAAAGGCATAAATAGAGTCGAACCCTATAATCATTGTCCCCAAATAATCGAATCTCAAATGAATCACAACTTTTGAAAAATCGGAATTTGAATTTCAAAATGAAATTTGAAATCACTTGAAATCGGACCAGATTCAAGACTGAAGAGAATTCCAACAGTACAATCGACAACTCAGAACCAGTCTCACTAACAAAATAGCCCAAAACGGAACAAGAAACCGGCGAACAACATGAATGGCACGAAGCAACTGCCAATGAGCCAAGACAGAACACAACAATAGAACAAAGAGAATGTGCAAGAGAAAGGAGGAAGAGGCCTCACGGGAGCGACAAGAGGAACATAGGACATCAACAACCACCAGGGAAACCACTGGATAATCAAAGCATCATGATAGGCTTGCGGTGGCTCTCGATTTGGTTACAAGGAAGCAGAGGTCAGCTAGAGTCAGAGCTGATGTGAAAAGTGGCTAAGGATGGCAAACCCTCTGTGACAAAAAGAGTCTCTTCTCCTATTTCTCTGGGATTTTCTTCATCGATCACATCTTCTTATTTTCCTTTTCTTCTTCTTCTAATTTATTCTCTTCTCTAACTCTAGCTTCTACTTCCCCTTACACATAACCAATGGAGTTATTATTGGTATCAGAGCCTTCGATTCATGGTGCATCCACAAGATCTAGGAGATACTTCTTTTAGCGTGGAATCTTGGTTGGGGATGATTAGACAAAATCAGGAAGAAGATCGTACGCTCCTGAGAGAGACTCTTGCAATGCTGACTAAGAGAATGGAAGTTGTAGAAAACAAACAAGTGGAGGATACATTTGCTTCTGTTTCTTGTGATCGAGGAGGAGTGAAGGATCCAGGAAAAGTGTCGATGGAATATTCTCGACCGCTAGAGAAAGAGCTTGGAGATGGGTTACTTCCTCTGCCAGTTCTTGTTGTTCCACATCATAGACACCAAGGTTCATCCTCTTTTCAGAAGTTTGATAGCCACAAAGTAAGTTCTCCAAGCTCAACCACAGATATTTGCACTCGAAGATTAGAGCTGCCAATGTGTGAAGGACAAGATGCTGATGAGTGGGTTTACATAATGAAGAGGTATTTTGAGAATCATCAAGTAACAGAAAGAGATGAATTGAGTGTGACTTATCAATGTATGACTAGGAGTGCTATAAATTGGTTAAACATGGCTCAGGATCGTGAGGAGATTGGGTGTTGGCTTATGTTTAAGGATATTTTCCTTACCAGATACAAACCTACATATGGAGGGACTGCTTTTGGTTTGCTTTACCGCTTGAGACAAACAGGAAACGTGAGTGAGTACAAGGAAGAATTTGAATCTCTCTGTTCAGACCTCCTTGAGATTC
Source organism: Lepidium sativum (assembly GCA_023374145.1). Classification (NCBI taxonomy): domain Eukaryota; kingdom Viridiplantae; phylum Streptophyta; class Magnoliopsida; order Brassicales; family Brassicaceae; genus Lepidium; species Lepidium sativum. Next base: position 36,046 of record JAKUCM010000186.1, on the reverse strand, counting down.
TGGTAACAGCCTTGGAAGAGATGTATCTAGGAGTTTTAAAGAAAGAAATCAGAGTTTCGGTGGTGAGGTGTTGTCTCATAAACCTGAAGCACATATTTAAGTTATCAAAAAATGTTGAAGATCAGGAAGCTGAGACTAATTCCTGGGGACAGAAGAGCAACTATAAAGCATTACCTGCACCAGTTCATGCTTCATCGAGACCCACTTATAACTAGCCTAACTGGAGTAATGCCATTGTGGCTTTCCGGAAACCAGAAGAAGATAAGAGAGATGGAAGGCGGGTAGCTCCAGAACAAGGAAGAGTGATTAACCCTTGTCGTCATTGTGGATAAAAATGGTTCTCTCGTCATAGATGCTGCTCAAGTAGAGGTTTAGAGCCTTGGAAATGGATGAAGAAGGCAGAAATGGCTGACAATGTAGCTTAAGAGACGGGTTCGAAAGAGCCATAGCTATAACGTAATAGGTTGCTGTCACTCACAAGTATATCTACTGAGAAATCTGTGAGACTGTTGGAAATTGTAGATGGTGTAGTGTGGTTGTTCTAATTGACTTTGGAGCAACCTGCAATTTCATATCGCATGACTTAATGGATAAAATGAGGCTGAAAATGATAGATACTAAGCCATTTTTTGTATCTGTTAGTGATGGTATAGTGGTTAAATGTGACGGAAAGTGTGAAGGTGTGACTCTTAACTTACCTGAAGTGAAGATAGTGGAAGACTTCTTGTGTTTTGGGTTGGGTACAACAAATTTGGTTTTGGGTTACTCATAGTTGGCTAAGTTCGGAGGGACAAAAGTGAACTGGGGATTACGCAGATTGAAGTTTAAACTAGATAGTAAACGGACGATAGTTACAAATAATCCATAGCTGCTGAAGAAACAAGTATCCCTTCAAGCCCTAGGAAAGAAAAATGTTGCGGGAGACGAGCACTTCTTAGTGGAATTATCAGAGTATTTAGACAGTAAAAACGCAGACAGAACTACGAGTAACCAGAGGGTAGTGAAGAAGTTGTTGGATGACTACAGTGAGGTGTTTCAGATGCCAAACGGGTTACCGCCTGCCACTACAAGAAAACAAGACTTTAGAGACTACATAATCAGTCCAAAATCAGTCTTAACTGCGGAAAGTGAGACTGAATTGGGACTGATGTACACAGTCGCGAAAGTGGAGTTGCTCTTTCAATCAGTCGCACTTGAGTCACATATTTGGGACTGATTAAAGACTAGTTATATCAGTCTCAAAGTGCGACTGAATTTGCAACCGTTATTTTAGTCTCAATGTGCGACTAATCAGAAACTGCAAGGTAAGTGACAAAAATCAGTCACAGTTCAATCTCAAATGAGAATCGGAAGTCAGTCCCAAATCAGTCTCAGGATCCTAGTCACAGATCAGTCTCAAAAATCAGTCACATATCAGTCTCAAGGCTCAGTCGCAGATCAGTCTCAGTATTCAGTCATAGATCAGTCTCAAACATCAGTTGCAAATCAGTTCCAAATATAAGTCACAAATCAGTCTCAGATTTTAGTCACAGATCAGTCTCAAACATCAGTCACATATCAATCTCAGTTTTCAGTCGCAGATAAGTCTCAAACATCAGTTGCAAATCAGTACCAAATGGAAGTTGCAAATCAGTCTCAGATTTTAGTCCCAGAACAGTCTCAAGTATTTAGTCACAGTTCGGTGGCAAAAGTTTATTATTATTTTGCATATAAATTTAAATAAAATTTTGCAAAAAAGAAAATAATTTGATTTAATATATGAAATCGAAATTGAACTGATATTAAATAAAAAGATGCGAGAACATCAAATGTTCAAATAAACGAAAACGCGGAAAAAATTAAAATAGATGATAAATCAGTTAGAAGGTCGCGTCGCTGAAGAAGCCCCCGAACTGTCATTTCGCGGAGGAGGAGGAGGAGGCATAGAAGTCAAGTGAGATAGGAACGATGGAAGTGTCGCTTGAAGGTACTGCAGGAGCTCCCGATTCTGCTGGGTCAGATAGGCAATGTTATCCTTGTAACTCGCCATCTCTTCTTGCACGACTTGCTTGTAAGACGCCATCTCATGCTGCAAGTTTGAAATGGTGTATGTGACAGTAGACTTGGTGATCCCTTTGTTCTTGCCGGGACGATACATCTTGCCGAGATTCCCGAGTCCATAAACGTTTCCTCGGTAGTATGGCACTGTAGCCTATTAAACCAATATAATGTTAAAAATTAGGAAAAAAATATAAGAATAGAAATTATAATTAAATTTTAACGAGTACCTGTAGGAAAAGCTCGTTATCTTGATCAAGAGTCAGTTAGACCGTCTGAGAAGCACCATCAGATATATCAGTGTTATTGTCCATCTGAGATTGCATGAACTCGGTCCTGATCTGCTCGTAAGAGTCTGCAATTCTCTTCGCCTTTAGATCTATGAAGCTCCCATCAGCTGATTTAGTATGTGTTTTCTTGAATACCTCACTAATCGTAGCAGGCCGATTCAATTCTTCCTCCTGGAAAAAAAATTATTTAAAGTAAAATAAATATTAAAGTAAGTATTATAAATACTTACAAGTTCACATTGAACACGGTAAAAACTCTTTTGTCCCGAGACATGCTTATGCGGGCCACAACCATCACGATCAGAGTAACGAGCATCCCGAGTTTTTTGGCTCTTCGACTGTGCTTGCTCTGTAGCCTAGTGCTCACAAATCCTCTCGTAAACCGATACATGCATCCAACCAGGACCCTTTCCCTCATTTTTGACTTGCGTGGTGATTCCCTTCATACGGTTAATGCCGACTTTATCAAACTCTTCTCGCACAGTGTGAGTAATAGCTGGATTCCAGTTATAAATTTGCTACAACAATTTTGAAATAAACATTAAGTGTTAAGTATATAAACATATAATAAATAAGAGTAAAATTAAAAACAAAACTTAAATGTTAACGTAAATTTTACGAAAAACTGGTCTCGCACGTTTGGAGGAGTATTCGTCCAACTAAGATAAACGTCATCATAACCACCCATGATGATCTTCGAGATATGCCGAGAAATCTGACTTTTGCGGTCTCGATCGAACCTATTAAAACACATAAAACAGTCATAGTAAATACAATTACAACAAATGTCTTATAAATCTCACGGTAAATTATTAAAATTCAAGGTAGATTATTAAAATTCAAAAGTATTAAATATAATTTATTAAAATTCATTTTAATACATTATAAATCATTATAAGTTATAAAAATTTATAAAAATCTATAAAAATGTATATACATTATTAAAAAAATACATAAAATGTTTATAAATTTTTAAAAATATATAGTAAAAAACTTATAAACATTTGGAAATTTTATAAATTTAATTTAAAATTCATAGGAAAAATTCTTTAAAATTAAATAAAAAAATATAAAAATTCAAATTTTGTTTTAGAAAATATTAAAAACTTGTAAATTTTTTTCTTAAACCTATAGAAATTCATAATATAGTTCTGAAATATCCATGAAATAAGTATAATGACCAAAAATTCAAAACAAAATCATGATTTATATATAATGAATTCATATAAATTCAAAAAAAATCTCTAAAATGTACAAAAAATTTAAATAAATTCATAAACAACCACAAAAATTCCAAATCAACCAATCTAAAATCCATCAACCTAATTTACCCCCTATTTTAAATTAATCTATAGCAAATACACCTAAAAAAACCTATGAAATCGAAAATAAAAATTAAAAAGAATTACCAAATTGTGCCGGGTTGGGGAAACGAATCCAACTTAGGAAGATCTCTAGCTTGTTCTTCGTTATTAAGAAGATCCTCTAGAGTGAATTCATGTGGATGATGGTCTTGTTGGAAAGAAAATCCTTCATCCATCGGTTGAGGGCTTGGATTTTTGGAATTCCAAGATGGAGTGAAATTGGGCAGGGCAAACTCACCGGCGTGAGCTCGAACCCGTGATCTTAGACAATTTACGTTTTTGTGGTAGTCCAGCAACCACTGGGCTACTGGACTCTTTCGAACATTTATTACGGCCTTTCATATATATTTACCTAAATATTTCATTTAAAATTATGAGAATAGGCTAGACAAAAAATCATACTAGGAAAAGTTTTCATCACTAATATAGGTTGGTTTGAGCTCAGATATATTATCATATATGTTACAAATCAACTATATTCGAGGACTATGGGAACTAGATGAAAATTCTTGAAATACTTCACATTATTGTGATTTGAGAAAAGTTCGAATATAAGCAGTATCACCATATACAGATTATATTTCTCTTTTTTAATTAGGAAGAGTTTGGGTTCATGAGATGGTAGAAAATGCATGAGAAAAGAAAAGAAAAATGATCTTACTCATCACAAAAGTAATAATTTTCTGGTTTTAAATAGAAAATGGAAGATAAAAGTTAACTAGAAAGATAATAATTTAGTAGATGCTATATATAGATTGACTAATCAAAGACATAAGGTTGCTTCGTTTGCTATCATCATTGTTTCCTTTTTCGTCTTCACAGGTTCTTCTGTAATCGTTGACAAGCTTTAAAAGAGAAAGATAAGAAATTTTATTCATACACACATATATAAGAAATTGAATATTACCGGTTAAATAATTTTATTTAACTTATTTAATCAACTGTGACTGATCTGAGACTGCAGAAAACTGTGACTGATCTGAGATTGCTGATTCTGTGACTGATCTGAGACTGCAAAAAACTGTGACTGATCAGGGACTGCATTTCGCGGCCTTTTTTCGGATAGCAATCTGCGACTGAAGTGGGACTGATATTAGAATCAGTCCCAGTTCAGTCGCAAGCGAAAATCTTTTTTTTTTTAAAAAAAAGGTCCAAGCCGGGACTCGAACCCGTGACCTTAGACAATTTACGTTTTTGTGGTAGTCCAGCAACAACTGGGCTACTGGACTCTTTCGAACATTTAGTACGGCCTTTCATATATAGATTTACCTAAATATTTCATTTAAAATTATGAGAATAGGCTAGACAAAAAAATCATACTAGGAAAAGTTTTCATCACTGATATAGCTTGGTTCGAGCTCAGACAGATTATCATATATGTGACAAATCAACTATATTCGAGGACTATGGGAACTAGATGAAAATTCTTGAAATATTTCACATAATTGTGATTTTAGAGAAGTTCGAATATAAGCAGTATCACCATATACATATTATATTTCTCTTTTTTAATTAGGAGGAGTTTGGGTTCATGAGATGGTAGAAAATGCATGAGAAAAGAAAATAAAAATGATCTTACTCATCACAAAAGTACTAATTTTCTGGTTTTAAATAGAAAATGGAAGATAAAAATTAACTAGTAAGATAATAATGTTGTAGATGTTATATATAGATTGATCAATCAAAGAGATAAGGTTGCTTCGTTTGCTATCATCATTGTTTCCTTTTTCGTCTTCATAAGTTCTTCTGTAATCGTTGACAAGGCTTAAAAGAGAAAGATAAGAAATTTTATTCATACACACATATATAAGAAATTGAATATTATCGGTTAAATAATTTTATTTAACTTATTTAATCAACTGTGACTCATTTGAGACTGCAGAAAACTGTGACTGATCTGAGACTGCTGATTCTGTGGCTGATCTGACACTACAGAAAACTGCGAAATTTTGGGCCAAAGCAATCTGCGACTGAAGTGGGATTGATATTAGAATCAGTCCCAGTTCAGTCGCAAGCGAAAATATATATTTTTTTTTTAAAAAGGTCCAAGCCAGGACTCGAACCCGTGACCTTAGATAATTTACGTTTTTGTGGTAGTCGAGCAAACACTGGGCTACTGGACCCTTTCGAACATTTATTACATCCTTTCATATATATTACATACTTCTTTTTGTGCGGTAAATAACAAATAAAATATTTTAATATGTTTTGGTTGTAATACTTATATTAAAATATTGCGTTTCAAAATATGGAAATATTTTTAGGTGTCTCCATCATCGTCCTCGTCATCATTCGAGGACGATATATTACATTGAAATTCATCTTCTTGTTCAACATCTCCAACTTCCGAATCAATATCTTTGTAATCGCGGGTTGAGACAGCCAAATTTTCTATCATGATGTCTTCTAATACCGTCACCAAGACATCGTCATCGTTATCTTGTTGTAGCAAATGTGGCTCCTTAACTCTGTTGTTTCCAATGATATTGGCCCTTGGATTCACTTTACAAACATTTAACCACAACTGCCTTGGTTGGGTTGTATAGGGATAGGGAATATAGCAGACTTGATCTGCCTGCGATGCTGCATAGTACACATATATACAATTTTATTGAAATAAAATTATTTACTTTTTATTACACAAACCTAATATAAATGGTTCGTATGAATTATATTTTCCTCTCGCTAGCACGTCAACTCCACCACTTGTGTTCTTTATGGTTCCTTTCCCAATCATAGGATCATACCACTCACATTTGAATAGTGTTACTTTCAAATTAATTAGTCCAGAGTATTTAAATTCAATAATATGCGTTATGTTTCCATAAAAATCTGCTTCATCAGATGCTTCTGAATAATTAGCTCCCTTCACACATACCCAATAATTGTACGTTTTTCTTAAGCGCCCGTGGTCTCGTGTATGAAAAAAATACCCTCGAGTAAAGTATATTGGCCACACTGTCACCATCCTATCCGGCCCTTTAACTAGTTCTTGAACCCATGTTGGCCAGATCATTGCAGGATTCGGTAAGCTTACCTGTATGAAGTTTATTATTGTACGCATACATAAGAATATGGTACTAGATAGCTATACGTAGAACAGTGAAATTATACTTACGTAATCTCTGACCCATGTAGAAAATCTGCATCTTTTTTACACATGACTTGTTCTTCTGTTAGTTCAGAATGACAATGACAAATGTGTTAAACTAAAAGAGTTAAATAGCTGGAGTATAAGACAAGCTTCAGTTGGAGTGCTAAACAAGGAACCGAGTAAAAGGAAGGGTCTAACTACAAAGAAGAACTTGGTTAGCATTGTTGGAAAGGAACTAAGTCACATGTGTTGTAACTTGGCTCAGAAAAGTCACATGTGACTCCTTGAAGACCGTTGGAACATATTGGGAAAAGTCTTCCCTTCCCTTTTGTTATGGCAGATTTGGTTTGTACCCATTTCGGGTAACTTTTGTCTTTAGTGTTTGGACTGTATAAAAGAGTGTAATGTGTATGTATAGGTAGGGTTTTCGTGTGCTCTTACTATATATATGTTGTAAACCACATTTGTAAAGCTTAAGAAATGAGAAGACTCTTCTTCCAACTCTCTCTTTCTCAGCCATACTCTCCTCAATTCTCAATCAGATTCTCTTATTCTCTAATCACATACTATTGAGAATTTTCACATGGTATCAGAGCATAAGATCTCTTATGACTCATTTAATCCGCTGAAACTCTCTAATTCTCTTATCTAATCTACTGAAACTTTCTCTCTCTTCTTGAAACTCCATTGTTTGAAAGCTCCATCTTTCTGTCCAAATCTCTCTGTTTCTTTCCTCTGTGTCAAACCTGATGGATAACTTAAAGCTTGTTGGTATTCATGTCACTCTCAAGGGAGTGAACTACTTGTTATGGTCTAGAACCATAAAATCTGTGTTGTGTGGTCGTGGACTTTGGGCTCATGTTGAAGGAGGAGCTCCAAAGAGGATGGCTAGGTCTGTTGAAAAAGAAAAGAAAGGTGAAGCTAGTGGAGTTGTGGCTGCAGAGGATGAGGACGCTAAGTGGTACCAAGATGACCAAGTAGCTCTTGTTATCATGCAAAGCTCTCTTGACCCAGCAATCCATGAAGCTTATTCCTACTGTGAGAGTGCTAAGCAATTATGGGACACTCTCAAGAAGGTTTATGGCAACCTATCAAACCTCAGCCGTGTGTATGAGGTGAAGAAAGCTATCAATGATCTCAGCCAAGAAGATATGGAGTTCACTCAATGGTTTTGGAAGTATAGATCTCTTTGGGCTGAGCTTGACATGCTAAGACCCCCAACGGTGGACCCAACGGTGTTAGGTGAAAGACTTGAGCAAGACAAGGTCTTTGGTCTTATGATGAACCTAAACCCAGCCTATGGTGACCTAGTTAGGCATCTTTTGAGGCAAGACAAGCTGCCAAGCTTGGAGGAAGTGTGTGGATCCATTCAAAGAGAACAAGGTTCAAGAAGTCTTCTTGGTGGTAAGGGGGAGCTTACTATGGCTAACAAAGCTTCATACCGACCAGAGGAGAAGAAGGTGTGGATATGTGACCATTGCAAGAAGAAAGGTCACTCTAAGGACCGATGTTGGATACTTCATCCCCACCTCAAGCAAAACAGATGGGAAAAGGCAAAAGCGAATCTTGCAACTGAAGGAATGGAGGCTCAAACCATCACAGCAGCCAGCACATCATCTCAAATGGTTGAAGGAAAGGCTATGACTGTAAACCACAATGAATATGTGAAGAAATCAGACCTTGAAGAGCTCATCAAATCCATCAATGCACTCAAAGATTCTGGTATCTCTTATCATGCTTCAAAATTTTCGGATCAAATTGTGGTAGATTCTGGTGCATCTCATAATATGATTAAGAACCCTAGGTTGATTAGCAATTTGAAACCAGCCTTAGGGAATGTGATTATTGCTGATGGTAAAAGAGTTCCTATTAGAGGCATTGGTGATTTAAAATTGTTTGATAAGAGCTCTAAAGCCCTTTACATGCCATCATTTACCTCAAATTTGTTGAGTGTAAGCAAGACTGTTAGTGATCTTAATTGTAGAGCTATATTTGAGCCTAACAAAGTTTGTTTTCAGGATATTAAGAGTGGCAAAGTCCTTGGAGAAGGTGTCACCAAAAATGGATTATATCTCCTTGAAGATGTGGAGAAAGATCCGAATTTATCTTTACCTTTATCTTGCTTATCTAGTTCTTGTAGTAATGATTAGAATGTTTTATGGCATGCTAGACTTGGTCATCCTCATTCACGTGCTTTAGGATTGTTATTGCCTAGTATTTCCTTTAAAAATGATGATTGTGAGGCTTGTATACTTGGTAAACATTGTAGATCGGTGTTTCCCAAGTCCTCAACCGTTTATGAACATTGTTTTGAATTAATTCACTCAGATGTGTGGTCTTCTCCTTGTGAGTCTAGAGAAAACCATAAGTATTTTGTCACCTTTATAGATGAGAAATCCAAGTACACTTGGTTAACTTTGTTACCTTCAAAAGATAGGGTGCTAGAGGCTTTTACCAATTTCCAAACCTATGTGACTAACCATTATAATGCAAAGATTAAAATCATAAGAACAGATAATGGAGGTGAATACACAAGCAACTCATTCAAACAACTTGTAGCCAAACTCGGAATAATGCATCAAACAAGCTGCCCGTACACCCCTCAACAAAATGGTGTGGCTGAAAGGAAGAATAGACACCTTATGGAGGTTGCTAGAGCCATGATGTTCCACACTAATGTCCCAAAACGTTTTTGGAGTGATGCGGTGATGACAGCTTGTTACGTGATTAATCGACTTCCTACCAAAGTGTTAAAGGATGTCTCTCCATTTGAGGTACTAACTCAAACAAAACCATCAATTAATCATTTACGTGTGTTTGGTTGTGTTGGCTTTGTTTTGGTACCAGGAGATCAAAGAAACAAGTTAGAGGCTAAAAGTACTAAAGGAGTGTTTGTTGGATACTCGACAACTCAAAAAGGATATAAGTGTTACATCCCAGAGACGAGGAGGGTGCTTGTATCTCGGGATGTGAAGTTTATAGAGACAAAGGGGTACTATGGCGTAAAGAATTGGTCAGAGTTACAAGGACTATCTGAAAATGCTCAATCAGGTCCCTCAAGTCGTGCCACTTCCTTGCGAAACATTTTGGAGAAGATTGGAGTGGTGGCTGTCAATCCTCCTCAATCCACATCCCATGATGCCACGCCTCGACAACATCACTCATCTGTTGACGGTCGAATCCACCATAGGACTGATGATGGTCCAAGTACACTTGCCAACAATAACCCGAGTGTTGATAACCATGTGACTATAAACCAATATGAGGAGGACTCAAACAGTGTTCCGATAAATGAGGAGGAGTCAGCACCCTTGGGAGAAAACCATGCAGAGGCAGAATCAAGTGCTAATGAACCACCAAACCAACTTCTAAGGCGTAGCACAAGAGTGAGGAAGAATCCATCCAATTGGGTTAACACACGTGTGTACTATAACAACAAGGCAGTAGCTCATCCAACACAAGTTATGTGCACCTTAGCCCACGTTCCAATAGCTCATCAAGCTTTTACCAGCAAGATTGATCAACACTTCATCCCTAATACCTATGAAGAAGCCAAGGAGCACAAGGTTTGGAGAGATGCTGTGGATAATGAGCATGGAGCAATGGAGAGGAATCACACTTGGGACGAATCTGAACTTCCAAAAGGGAAGAAGGCTGTAACGTCAAGATGGCTTTTCACCATCAAATACAAAAGTAATGGAGAAATTGAACGCCACAAATCAAGACTTGTAGCGAGGGGGTTTACTCAAACCTATGGAGAAGACTACCACGACACATTTGCTCCGGTTGCCAAACTCCATACGGTACGTGTAGTGTTGTCTTTAGCTACTAATCTTGATTGGGAATTGTGGCAGATGGATGTCAAGAATGCATTCCTACAAGGAGAACTGGAGGATGAGGTATACATGCATCCTCCACCGGGATTGGAGCACATTGTGGCACCAGGAAATGTTTTAAGGCTTCGGAAAGCTATCTATGGTCTTAAACAATCTCCTAGAGCTTGGTATCATAAGTTGAGTCAAACCTTACGTGACCATGGATTTAGGAAGTCTGAGGCAGACCACACCCTCTTCACACTACAAGGTAAGGATGGAATTGTTGTTGTCCTTGTGTATGTGGATGATATCATCATCACCGGGAGTGACAAAACGGGTATCAAAGGTATCAAAACACACCTTCATTCTGTTTTTGACATTAAGGATTTGGGCGAAATGAAGTACTTTCTTGGCATTGAAGTGTGCCGATCGAAGGAAGGCCTCTTCTTGTCTCAAAGGAAGTACACATTTGATCTTTTGAATGAGTGTGATGTAGGTACAAGGATTGCAAAGACACCACTTGAGGATGCCTACAAAGCAACGTGCAAGGGGGAGAAAGATGATGAACCATTTGAAGATGTACATCTATACAGGAAAATGGTTGGTAAGTTGATTTATCTTACTATAACTAGACCGGATTTGTGTTTTGCAGTGAACCGAGTAAGTCAACATATGCAAGCACCGAAGAAGTGCCATTGGGAAATGGTGGATCGCATCTTGAGATATCTCAAAGGAACTTCAGAGCAAGGCATATGGATGGGAAGAAATGACAACACAACTCTTGTTGGATACTGTGATGCGGATTGGGCTGGAGATAGGCAAGACCGCAAGTCTACCACCGGATATTGCACGTTCCTTGGAGGCAATTTAGTCACTTGGAAGAGCAAGAAGCAGAAGGTGGTGTCATGCTCAAGTGCCGAGGCTGAATATAGAGCTATGAGGAAGCTCACAGATGAACTTATATGGCTAAAGGCGTTGCTCAAAGATTTGGGGATTGAGACTCAAGAACCAATCACAATGCATTGTGATAATCAAGCTGCCATTCACATTGCCTCTAACTCAGTCTTCCATGAAAGAACAAAGCATATAGAGGTTGATTGCCACAAGGTTCGAGAAAAGGTGGAGCAAGGAGTGATCTTGCCATGTTACACAAGGAGCTCAGATCAATTGGCTGACATTTTCACTAAGGCTGCAAGCTCAAAGGTGTGTGAGTTTGTATATGAGAAGCTTGGACTAATTAATTTGTCCAAGGCGTAACAATGAACCATACTCTTTTTCCCTTAGTTGGTTTTGTCCCAAAAAGGGTTTTCCACTAAGGTTTTTAACGAGGTGGGGAGTTACAACTTTCAAGCTTGTTCCTAATGATCCACATTATGGATTCAAGCTTGAGGGGGAGTGTTAAACTAAAAGAGTTAAATAGCTGGAGTATAAGACAAGCTTCAGTTGGAGTGCTAAACAAGGAACCGAGTAAAAGGAAGGGTCTAACTACAAAGAAGAACTTGGTTAGCATTGTTGGAAAGGAACTAAGTCACATGTGTGGTAACTTGGCTCAGAAAAGTCACATGTGACTCCTTGAAGACCGTTGGAACATATTGGGAAAAGTCTTCCCTTCCCTTTTGTTATGGCAGATTTGGTTTGTACCCATTTCGGGTAAGTTTTGTCTTTAGTGTTTGGACTGTATAAAAGAGTGTAATGTGTATGTATAGGTAGGGTTTTCGTGTGCTCTTACTATATATATGTTGTAAACCACATTTGTAAAGCTTAAGAAATGAGAAGACTCTTCTTCCAACTCTCTCTTTCTCAGCCATACTCTCCTCAATTCTCAATCAGATTCTCTTCTTCTCTAATCACATACTATTGAGAATTTTCACAGAATGTAGGTTTCACACATGCTGATCCATATAAATTGATGTGCGTTCATTAAAATATGAAATTAATACATATATATATATATATATATATATATGTGTGTGTGTGTGTGTGTGTGTGTGTGTGCAATAAATTGACATTATACCGTACCTCTCTAATTCCCGAAAGTAGTCACAGTTCCGCAGTATATATGCATGTGCCACGATTTGGTGTACGTCATTTATATATAATTGCTTACTTTTTCCACTTGGTCGACCAACATGTTTAAACATATCGGAAATTCTTTCAGTCAGATAAATAGGAGCTACACCCTCATCATATCACGATGTCCTTTTCGAATTAAATCGTTACATTTATTACAATGCATATTGTGATCTAATATGTAAGAAACTTAAACAAGCACATCTTTACCTCTTTTTGGTTTGTATGTGCGAAGGTAAAAACCACTCAGAGAAGTAAGATATCTCATCGTTCAAGTATGACTGTGCAATTGATCCAGCTGCGTATCTTTTATTTTTTTGCTTTGCCTTTTAATTTTTTAAAGAACCGTTCAAATGGATACATTCATCGGTACTGCACAGGTCCGCCCAATGCAGCTTCATATGGTAGATGCAAAGGTAGATGTACCATCACATCGAACACAACAGGTGGAAAAATCTTCTCCAAATTACATAGTATTAAAACTATATTTTCTTTCATTATTTGAACATGACTTTCCTGTAACGTTTTACTGCAAAAATCTCAAAAAAACCTCCGAGTGCTATACAAACAAAGAAAAATTCACTAGTTAGCGTATATCTGCTCGGTTATTGACATATATTAATAATCTTCCATTTTATAATTACATGATAGTGCTAAATGGACGTTCCTGGGTAAGAGTTCAGCAAAGATGAATGGAAACAACCGTTCCATTAAAACATGACAATCATGGCTTTTCATGCCTGAAAATTTCCCTCCTTCAATATCGCCACATGTCGCTAAATCTGCTGAGTACCCATCGGAAAATTTAATATCATGTTTTACACATGACAATAAACGCTCTTTTGCTGCTGAACTAAGTCTGTATATAGGAACATGAGCTCTACCACGACTATCCAATTGTAACTCTTTCCTCAAGCAAAATCGTGCGATATCCAATCTCGCCTTCACTGTGTCTTTTGATTTGTCTTTCACGTTCATGACAGTATTTAAGAACGCATCAAGCACATTCTTCTCAATGTGCATCGGATCAAGATAATGGTGTAGGTTAAGATCTTTCCAATATTGCAATTCCCAGAAAATACTTTCTTTGTGCCAATTATGCCACTTTCCATATCCATCAACTTTGTTCACATGTCTGTTTCCTCCACAGTGACATGTTTTTGCTGGATTAACTTCTCTTAAACGCTGATAATACACTTCATCATAGGTCAATGTTGGGGGTGGGTATTGATTTATAGCATCTTTTCCTTTCAAAAAAATTCTTTTATTCCTTCTTAAAGGATGACCTTGAGGAAGGAACCTTCTATGACAATCAAACCAACACGTGTTTCGCCCATTTGGTAATTGGAAGGATTTTGTATCGTCCATGCATACTGGACAAGCTAATCGTCTGTGCGTTGTCCACCCAGATAACATTTCGTATGCTGGAAAGTCACTAATCATCCACATTAAAGCAGCTTTGACATTAAAATTTTGATTGTTGAACTTACCATACGCCTCAACTCTTGACGTCCATAACTCTTGCAACTCATCAATTAGAGGACGAAGGAATATATCAAGACTTCCTCGTGGATGATGTGGACGTGAATTCAAAATCATAAGCCACAAGTATTCTTCTTTCATGCACATACCGGATGGTAGGTTATATGGAGTCACAATTACTGGCCACGAGGAGTGATTACGAGACATTCCAAAAGGATTGAACCCATATGTACATAATCCTAAATATACATTGCGAGCCTCACTAGCAAATCTAGGGTGCAACTTCTGAAAATTCTTCCACTCTGCTGTATCAGATGGATGAGACATCTCTCCTTCTTTTGATTCATGTTCTGCGTGCCATCTCATTGCCTCTGCATTGTGGCTACTCTGGTATAATCTTTTTATTCTATCAGCTATTGGTAAATACAACATACGACTAAATGGTATTTTGGTTATACCAGAACTCTCCTTGTATCTTGCTGCTTCGCAAATCGTACATTTATCTAATTTTTCTTCCTCTTTCCAAAAAATAATACAATTATGCACACACACATCAATTGTGTAGTAAGAGAGCCCTAAATTTCGCATCAATTTCTCAGTTTCATAATACGACGTAGTGCATTCATTATCCTTAGGTAAATATTCTGAAATGAGTTCTGCCCACTCGTCTAGTTCACGTTCGGATTCATTATAACTTGTTTTCATGTGCATCATACGAGATGCTAATAATAATTGTGAGTGACCACCCTCACAACCATCATATAAGGGATTGTTAGCAGCTTCTAACATGGTATAAAAATTTTGAGCCTCACTATTAGATACTTCAACTGTACTTTGATAATCATATCCTTCACCACCTTCGTTAATATTAGTTTGATCATAACTCGTGTTATTTTCAGCGGGAAATGCATCATTTACCATTCCTACATATTTATCTTCTACATGCTATACATTTTCTTGATTCTCACTACTCCCATATCTTGCACTACAACTTCCTAAATCAACAATCAAATTTTCCCCATGCATGTACCATACATAATTATGCGGTATAAATCCCTGACTAAATAGATGATTTGCAAAATTTTATTATTTTGGCAGGAAATACAGGGACAACAAAGTTGTTCAGTCCCACTTCTGCGACTGATATGCAACTTTTTTTTCAGTCTCTCTTCAGTATTACTTCAGTTCTAAATTAGTCACAAAAGTTGTGACTGTTTAATCAGTCACACTTTGCAGTCACATATGGCATGTTTTCTTGTAGTGTGCAAGAAACAGGGAACATGCTATTACTATGAAAGAGGGATCTGGTCTAGTTAACAACATAATTTATAGGTACTTGTTTACTCAAACAAATGAGATTGAGAAGCTTGTTTAGGAGATGTTGAGTCGGGAATAATTAAACCCAGCATTAGAACCTACTCCAGTTTCGTTTTGTTGGTGAAGAAAAAAGATGGAGGCTGGCGCTTTTGTGTCGATTATAAAGCACTCAACAAGGAGACGGTTCCAGATAGGTATCCCATACCTATTATAGAAGAGTTGTTGGATGAATTAAGTGGAGCAGCTATGTTTTCGAAGATTGATCTGAAGTCGGGTTACCATCAGATCAGGGTGAAGAAGTCTGATGTGCACAAGATAACCTTTTGAACTCATGAACGACATTACGAATCCAGAGTTAA
Organism: Lepidium sativum; assembly: GCA_023374145.1. Taxonomy (NCBI): domain Eukaryota; kingdom Viridiplantae; phylum Streptophyta; class Magnoliopsida; order Brassicales; family Brassicaceae; genus Lepidium; species Lepidium sativum. Next base: position 20,218 of record JAKUCM010000186.1, on the reverse strand, counting down.
GCCATTCGGTTTGACAAATGCTCCAGCAACTTTCCAATGTGTAATAAATGATATTTTCAGACCTTTGTGTTAGTCTTTTTCGATGATATCTTGGTGTACAGTCCAGACATGAAAACCCATGAGAAGCACTTGGAGGATGTTCTCAAGACACTAAAGCAACACTCATTTTTTGCTAATGAAAAGAAATGTGCTTTTGCAGTGACTGAGATAGCTTATCTAGGATACACCATTTCAGGGAAAGGAGTAACAACTGATGAAGAAAAGATAGTGGCAATGAAGAACTGGCCAGTTCCAAAGAATATAACAACTCTAAGGGGATTTCTTGAGCTGAGTAGTTATTATCAGAGATTTGTCAATGGGTATGGTAGCATTACACAACCACTTACTGCACTTCTTAAGAAGAATAAATTCAGTTGGAATGAGTAGGCGCAACTTGCATTCACAACTCTTAAAGAAGCAATGACCAAGCTATCAGTTCTGAAACTACTCGACTTTAACAAACTGTTTCTGATCGAGACAGATGCTTCAGGAACATGAATCAGGGCATTTTTGTCACATGATAAGAGGGCAATTGCTTTTATTAGCCAAGGGTTTTCAGAAAAAGGAAAGACTAAGTTATTGTATGAACGAGAGCTCTTAGCTATATTATTTGTAGTGAAAAAAATGGAAACACTATGTGATGGGAATGCATTTTGTCATTCACACATATCAGAAAAGTATGAAACACCTTCTAGATCAGAAGAATGTGGTCAGTGATCAGCAAAGATGGGATGTTAAGTTGTTGGGACTGAATAAGTCTATTGAATACAAACCATGTGAAGAGAATCGAGTTTATGATGCTCTTTCTAGAGAAAAATTGTAATGATTTGAGCAGCTATAGATCACAGCTCCTCTTTCCTTAGATGTCGAAGAATTAAAGAAACAACAATCTGAAGATGCTTAGTGCCATAAGTTGATTAATGAGCTACAGAAAAATGGACTTGAGCACTCAGAATATCAGATTAAAGGGAATCTAGTAATAAATGTAGGCAGGTTAATGATTCCAAAAGGATTTCCCTTCATTTCAAGCCTAATAAGACAGTTTCATTCCAGCATCACCGGCGGTCATGGAGGTCTGCTTAAGACCTAAAAACGAATGAGTAAAGAAGTATACTGGTTAGGAATGAAACAAGCGATTAAGCAGTACATAAAGGATTGTCGAGTGTGCCAAACTTGTAAGTATTCCACCTGAAAACATGTTGGAACCCTTTTTCCTCTTCTAATCCCTATGTAGATTTGGGTAGATGTGAGCATGGATTTTGTCGGAAGGCTTGCCAAAGTCAAAAGGGTATGATTCGGTGATGGTGGTGGTAGATAGGCTCAGCAAATATGGACACTTTGAAACATCCATTTACAGCAAGCACAGTAGCAACATCGTTCATATAAGAAATTGTGAGGTTACATGGGTTTTTAGAAACCATTGTTTCGGATAGAGACAAGATATTCTTGAGCAAATTCTGTTCTGAAATGTTCCAGGTACATGGGACTGAGTTGAGGAAGAGAAGTGCTTACCATCCCCAAAGTGATGGACAAATTGAGGTGTTGAAATATGTGTTTGTAGGCATATCTCATGTGTTTTATCAAGGAAAAATTGACCAGCTGGACTCATTATTTACAATGGGAAAAGTATTCATACAAGTCCTCTAACAACACTACGCTTAAAACCTCTCCTTTTCATGCAGTTTATGATCGTGAAACTCCTAAGTTGCTCAGTTATGGTGATATCACTACTAATAATGCACATATTGATGTGATGATCAGAGAAAGAGATGAGTTAGTCAAGGAGTTGAGGGTCAATATGGTAGAAGCTCAAAGAAAGATGGAAAAATCAACGAATAAAAAGAGATGTGAAGTGAACTTTGAGGTATGTGGTTCAGTCCATATCAAGTTAAGACCTTATAGACAGAAAACGATGGTTCGTTGCTTCAATGAGAAGTTGTCGCCTCGCTACTTTGGACCTTACAAGATCATGCAGAAAGTAGGGAGAGTGGCTTATAAATTACAGTCTCCTAAAAAGAGTGTGATTCAACCGGTCTTTCACATATCTCAAAATAAGAAAGTGGTACCGTCCGATCAGGTAGCTCAAGAGATACCTTCTTGCCTCAGTCCTGATTTGAAGTGGGAAGCAAAGCCTGAGTCAGTGTTAGCAATCCGGAAATGTGTGGTGATTCGTGGGAAGGTGTTGCTGACCTGAAACTAAGTTTTCCAGCTTTTCACCTTGAGGACAAGATGAGTCATTTAAGGGGGTATTGATAGACTTGGGGTGGCTCTCGATTTGGTTACAAGGAAGCAGAGGTCAGCTAGAGTCAGAACTGATGTGAAAAGTGGCTAAGGATGGCAAACCCTCTCTGACAAAGAGAGTCTCTGTTGAGACTGAATAATAAGAGTATTGTCGTTTCATTTAATCTTATTGTCATTTCATTTCACCACCGAAATTGCAAGAAATCACCATCAATGGGTATTACTCAACTTGATCTTTAAATTTCAAATAGAAACTTGAAACCCATGAAACTCAGACCAAAATCAGTGATGGAATAAACCAATACGGTCAAAATCTCAATTGAGAACCATTCTCAGCAACAGAGAAACCATCATCGGAAAATGAATCAGGCAAGCCATGGCAAAAGCGAAACCGATGCACCAAAACACGGGAACGTTCCTCAAATGTCTTAGCACCGTTGTTATGGGTAGCGACACTGAATCCTCCGCGATTTCTGTTCGTGTTGTTGGAGTTTCGAGTCGCCACTTTCTTGGTGTTCTCGTGTTCCCAATACACGATGAACTGTTGGAAAAGTTACGGGCTGCAACGTAGATGCTGTTTTTTTCCCGCCTTCCATGCTTGTTTCCACTCATGGATATTGTTTTTGTACGAAGTGCGACACTGCTTATCAAATTCAGCTCTGACCCGAGGAGTCAACTCGACGTCCCAGTTAAAATCTTGCTGCAAAAAAATTTGATTTACATAATTATAACATAAGTATTTGTAATATAGAAATGCATAATTGAACTATAAATTTAGAATAACATTACCATGAACAATTTAAACCAATTCTCCTGGAGTTCCCGTGGAAAATCATTGTACCATGGATAGGCTTGAAGGAGCTGATGCTGAATCATCTTTAAAATCGACTTCTTAATACATTTTTCATATCGAAAGGAGTTAGGAGAATAAAAGAAATGGTAAGGAGTTAGGAGAATAAAATTATATATATATATATATATATTTAAATGCAAATAAAAATAATACGTACCAAAAACTTCCGTTCAGATCGAGTACAGTAATGTGTCGACGTCTTTTTGCAGTAAGTAGTTGCTCAATCGTCAGGTGCGCCACCGAGCCTTGTGGTTGAGATTCCTGGACAGGACTCGGATTTTGTGTCTGATCCGAGAGAAGGACATATGAACCATGTAAATTTCTCTGAAAGTCACCGTAACTAGACCTGTAGTTTATCAAAAACATCAGAAAGGAAAAAATGTTTAGCAATACCACCACCTTATTTCACGCATTACATGTTTAATATATTAGTGTTCATACATTAATAAAATCACGAATATAACGAAGTCATTGGTAAGGATTTTTTGGACCCACTAATTTCTCCAAAAAAATTAACCATCACCACGAAGAACGAACTTGTTCTTATATCTAAGTTGCTAGAAAAAAAAATTTGGAACCGTCACAACAAAATCGCCACCACAAGACAATGTTTTCTTTGTCTTATGTGTAAATGATAATACATTGAGCCATGAATTTGTCGATTTTATTAGCAACAAATGAAATCGAGATTCTAAATCAAGCATGACATGACGAAATTAAATAACACCAACCCAAACCACATAATGCAATTCGCAAAATCAAATCAAGAGTATTGAAAACCTAATCAAAGCAAAAATTAAGAAATTGAGAAAGAAAATTAGGAAAAACTTACATATCGGTGGATTTCTGGAAGAACCTTGGAGAGATATAGACGGAAGAAGGCCGATGTGGTGTCGGTGTTGATTTCGGAAGTAAAGCTCTGTAAATCGCCAAAGAAGACGAAGGAGATGAAGTCGGTGATATAATGTCGGAACCGGTCGGTGGGCGTTGGAACTGGTCGGATAGCGGGTCAGCAACTTTCAGGACACGTTTCTCCCCCTTTCCCGTCGGACCCGGTCGGTATTTTCCCAATTCCGACCGCTTTCGACCACTGTTGTTAATGTGGATTACACTATGTAATTGTATATATAAATTATATATATATATATTTATATATAATTTATGGTTTATATAATTTATAATTTATATAATAAATAGTTTATTATGTATAATCTTTGTTTTGTTATTGAATTTATATATAATTTTAGTTTTATTCTATTCGTTTTATTTGATCGTAGTTAATACTTTTTATTTTATAATTGCACATAATTAATTTTAATATTCTTACAAATATAAAGTCTTCGTTATTCTAATATATTAAGCAACAAATTATTCAGAAGCAGAATCGTTGTCATTGGACGCTTCAAAAGAATTCAAGGGTGAATCATCACCAAACTCTCCAATATAGTCATCATGGACCGTAGCATTTTTTTGTTGTGTGACATCTATACAAAGATCAATACCAAGTGCAATCCCAAGCGGTCCAAGTATCCTTGGCGTTGCTTGCTGCATAGGATCGTGGTCTGAAACTCCATTGAGTCTTCCTGGTGGGTTTATAGATGCCACTTTAATCCAACTGTTTCTTCTATTTGAGACTTGTGGTTATGATATATAGCAAACTTGGTCCGCTTGTAACGCAAGTATGAAATGATCATATTTCTGGAGCTTACTTCTAGAATTAATAGACGTCGCATCAAACTCATCGATGGTCACACCAGTTCCTACAGTAGGGTCGTACCAATTACAGTTGAAAACTATGCATTTCAAACCCATAAGTCCAGGGTAGTTCACCTCCAATATCTCTCGTAGAACATCGTAGTATATTGTGTCACCAGACGTCGATGAAACACCATAATCATAAGTGGATCTTTTCATCCCCTCTCGGAGAATTTTGAAAGCATAACCTTGTGTGCAATACATTGGATATGAATTCGCAAATGACAGTAGACTCATAACAAACTCTTGTAACCATGACATAAATTGTTGGCCAAGTGAAGAACACTCTGTAAACCATATTCAAATTTTGTGTAAAATAACATTAATTACAGAATTTAAAATAGCATTAACTCTGTAAATACCAATTTTAAACTAGTTACATAAAATTTTAACCATTCAGTGAACTCGCCATATTTGATACCGTATAGATCTTCATCATACAGCCAAGGACAAGCTGCTCTTAATTGAGCCATGTATATCCTATAATTAATTTTGTTAATTAATTATATGATTCATCTAAACACGAATGATATATTGCAATAAAGATAACATCAAAACTAACCGCTCTAGTTCCACAATTTTGCCACAGTCATTCGCAATATACATATGCATATATGTTTTATCTCTGCATTAGTCAATTTCCTCTGTTTTGTTTTTCCACTTAACCTCCCAACTTGAGAAAATATATCGGGAGCATACGCTGGATATACTGGGTGTTCACCACTGTCATCATGTCAAAGTGATCTGCGCCGCTTGGTTTGCACTTCCGGATTAAAGTACATTGAAGAGAAATTTGTAGTTTCTTCATTTATGCATTGTGCAACTATGGAACCCTCAACTCTGCTCATGTTTTTTACTTTCTTCTTTAAGTGAAACATATATCGTTCAAACGGATACATCCATCTGTACTGAACTGGACCACTTAACTCTTTATTGGAAGTTCTTGGCCAATCAAGTTATATACAGATTACTAAATGACGTAATGACAATCTACCAACCTGCTTCTCGTGGTAGATGGATCGGAAGATGTTCCATAACATCAAAGAATGATGGAAGAAATATCTTTTCAAGATTACACAAAATTACTGGAATTTTCTCATTCAAATTCTTGATCCCGTCTTCAATTAGAGTTCGCGAACACAAATCATGAAAAAATGCCCCTATACCTAGGTATATTATAAAATTATAATTTGTTTTAAAATTTTAAAATCCAATTAAATGGTTCTAAGGTTAATACTTTACCTGCAATAGCTTTGTGTACATTTCGTGGTAACAAATACACAAATGCAAAAGGAAATAATTGTTATATAACCACATGGCAATCATGACTTTTCATCCCAATAAATTTTTCCTCCGAGCTGTCAACACAGATGCACGGATTCGATGCGTATCCGTCAGGAAATTTCACATTGTGTTTTATCCAATCGAAAAATACCACCTATTATATAGATCATGTTCAATTAAATTATAAAATATAAGTTAAGTGTTTATATTATTGTAAAACATGCGTACCTTTTTTGCAGCATCCAAATGGAATATGGGAATAGGCCCAACTTTATTGTTCCCTGGTATATGAAGTGATCCTCTGTCCAAAATTTCTGATAAGTTAATTTAGATTTTAGATTGTCCTTCGTTTTCCCCTGCACATTCAGAACAGTATTGATTGTATTCTCAAACACATTCTTTTCAATGTGCATAATGTCTAGACAATGACGAAGTTGGTGGGTTTTCCAATAAGGCAATTCCCATAATATACTCTTCTTGTGCCAGTTGTGATACTCTCTAACGCCATCAGTAGGACAATGTCATTTTCACCACAATCCTTAGTTTTTTCTGAACCAAAATCTTGCAGTTGGGTTAATATCATTGGACCATCTGGTTATGGAGGTGGATTGTACATCACTTTCTTATTTTTAGTAAGAACTGTGTTTTTTCGATATGGATGATTGGTTGGCAGAAATCGCCTGTGAAAATCAAACCAAGAAGTTTTTCTTCCATGTTTCAAATGGAATGCTTATGTACTGTCTTGACACATTGGACATGACATTCTGCCGTGTGTCGTCCACCCAGACAACATTCCGTAGGCAAGGAAGTCACTAATAGTCCACATAAGTACATCTTTCATCTTAAAATTTATCTCAATTGACACATTAAACACTTCGACACCACTCTCCCATAATTGATTCGACTAATAAATTAGTGGCTGTAAAAACACATCTAGTGATTTTTTGGATGATCAAGCCTTGGGACATTGTATGGTGTAACAATCATCAGCCAAACTGAATATTGTCTCACGTGTTTCCTGAACGGACTAAACCCATATGTACATAAGCCAAGATACACATTCCTTCTTTCAGCTGCAAAATCTGGATAAATTGACTTAAAATGTTTTCATGCCTTTGCATCTAAATGGTGTGCAATCTCCCCATGTGAATTATGTTCAGCATGTCATCTCACTGAACCTGCAGTACGCTCTGACTGATATAACATTTTCAACCTATCTCCCAGTGGCAAATACCACATCCGCTTGTATGGGACTCGATTTCTACCACTAGTTTCCTGAAACCGAGGTTTTGGACAAAAACGACATTGCAACATATCTTAATCATCTCTCTAGTAAATCATACAATTATCGATACATACATCTATCATCTCATACGGTAACCCTAGTCCGGCAACCAATTTCTGAACCTCCGTGTAAGAACTTGGGGCAATATTATCTTTGGGGAGACTCCTGCTAAACAAATTAGCTATTGCATCAACACATGTCTCTGCGAAATTGTAATATGTCTTGATATTCATCAAGTGAATTGCAGTCGATAACAGAGATATGCCCTCCTCACACACACCATACAATGGCTTCTTCGCTGCATCCAACATAATATAAAAACTCTGTGCTTCAAAATTAGGTTCTTCCCCTCTATTTATTCCCTCCTCAAAAGCTGGAATATTCTCTCTAAATGCATCGCTCATCATCTGAATTGAACCAACAACGTTTTCGCCATCAACTCTCGATTCCACACCCGCACCCCCATTATAACATTTAGTAGAACTTCCCACATTAACCATATGTTCAACATCTTCATGCATAGTTGCTTCTCTAACTAAACCATTATCTATATTTGCACTAGTACTAGCAAAATTAACCATAGATGGATCACCTCCATGCGAGTACTATACTTTATATCCAGGAATAAATCTTCTACTATAAAGATGAAGCTAGACTTTTTTTACTGAAATAAATCTCATACTTTTTACATTTATGACATGGGCAATACATTTTACCTGTTTCACGAGTTATGTTTTGATTTTCGGCAAACTCCATAAATTGTTTCATCCCATCTGCATACTCTGCGGTAAGTAACCCCGTTTCTGGATCATTTCTTTCTTGATCCATCCAAGCCCGAAAATGAATATTTGACATAATGTGTTGTAATTTAAGAAAAATGAAGGTGAAGACGAAAGAAGATCGTTTGTGATTATAAAGACGAACTTTCCGACCTAATTCAACGGTTATTGACTGATATACCTACTTTTGGTTATTAATGAAAACGACACATGGGAAACGTTTTTACTGTTGTCGTCGATAAGAGTCGGTAATTATATGTTGTCGATCGTGGTCGGAAAATTCCGACAGCTCCCGACCGGTTTTTGAAAATTGCCAAAACTTTCGATATTGGTAGGTTATTGTGTCGCAAATTTCTGATCATAACTTTCCGGGGTCGTCGATAAAGGTCGGTACTTATATGTTGTCAGTTATGGTCGGAAAGTTTCGACAGATACCGACAGTTTTTTGAAAATTGTCAAAACTGTCGATATTGGTCGGTTATTGTGACGGAAATTTCCGACCATGACCTTCCCGTCGGAACTGCGGTCGAATCTCGGATTGCTTTCTTGCAACTATTTGGGAAAAATCTTCGTCAGTTTCACATGAAATTGGGAAAATGGCAAACATATCTTCAAAACAACTCAATCATGAGTGCCTCAACACTTAAGTGAAGATGAATGTGTTATTAGAAAGAGAAAAAAAAAGGATCGATTACAGACTTCAAGGTTTATCCAGCACTAACCAAGAAAGCCACATATTATATCATGTTCCTGAGCAGTTTGGCAGTGATTTTGTCTTGACTGTGAGCACAGAATTGCGTAGGGCAGCCAAAATCCTGTTATAGTCTTAAACTAAATGGTTTTGGTGGCAGACTATAAACATGGAATATACAAAAAGTGAGTTCAAGGCTGTGGTAGACACCTTGACAGAGCTTGTGCCAGGAATGCAAATTGCTACTGATAACATGGGTGACGTAAAACAGCTGCTATTTCTTTCAATGCTCGAGAATAAAAGGAGGATTAGTCATACCAATTCTTAGCATTTTGCTCTGATAAGAAGGAAGCTTCTTAACAATAACATTAAGTAGTATTGGAAGATTGACTCCTATGTCCCGACCTGCAACATTTTGGGATATTAGCAATATCAATACAAACATACTTTTACAGCCTCTGAATAAGACGGTTACATTAGTAAGCCAACTGCTCACGCGAAACAAAACTTGTTTGGCAGTGAATCAAGAAGCATAGAATATACCATAAATATATATGAGGAACAGAGTTAAGTTATTGTGTACATTTACATCATATAAATAAATCAGAATCACTTGCGGAATTAAAAACATGTAAGCAAAATAACTCTTTAAAAAGCTTTGAGTTTACTGATTTAATTTAGTGATTTCAATAGAAATGTATTCAAAGAGTAGTTGTAAACACTTAATAAGATGAAATAGATTCTAAAAACATATTAATTCATTAGACATATGTCATAATTAGGTAATACGGGAAAACGAATAACTTCACTGAACATTTGACTTTATCATATATATTTATATCAACAGAAAACAAAAAATAATAAGTCATTGCTTTAAGTTGCCTTTTCTTTTATCATAGATATTCTTAGAACGTGGAAGTAAATGTGTAGTATCTTTTTTTAATTCAAAAGTAAACATCTTACCTCTCTCCCAAAACAACAGTTATATATATCTACTTATTGAAAAATTCTTGTTAAATAATTGACAATACTATGAAACATATAACAATATGTAAGTTGTTCAAAAATTAGTTGATTATGTTCTTTTACAAATCATAGCTATGAAGGTCTAAAATAAAGATAAAAACAATTATCAATCATAGAGGGCATGTAAACTATATGAGACTAAATCACAAAATTTCATGTAAGTAAATAAAATCTCGAATTTGTATATGTTTACTGAATTGATAAATAGGTGACATTGAGGAGACAGTTGATGTAGCCGACTCAACCCTATCTTTCGTAGCATGCATTCCCATTAGTGTCGCAACTGATTCGGTAAGCTACGTGTCCGGTGAAGGCATAACTGCCTTCAGTCCTCCAAACTGACTTCTTCGTGGCAACCTTCTGGCCGCAACTCAAGAGCAGAAGCAAGTGCATCAATGAATAAAAAGTGACTGGCTTTTACAATATAATTTAGACAAACTTATAAAGTACGCAAGTTTTAAAATAGAATATTTATTGTTAGAAAAGAATATTGCTCTACTTTTCACAATAATTTTAAACCTCTACTTATTAAAAGGTTCCCATTAAACTAAACGTTATATATATATATATATATATGTGTTTATGGTACAAACTTTAATCCTGTTTACAAAATGTGTAGGTGTGAAAAGAATGTAATAAAGATTATCAACCATAGGATAAAAGAAAAAGACAGTTTGACTCATCTGCAGATAACACATAAGTTTCACCAACTTAGAATTTAGTAATTGTTAGTTAAACGTTATAAGATAAATAGTAAAAACTTTGATTACTGGAAACATTAACCCTGTTCTTATAACGATCGCAGCGACAGCGACCAAAATAAAAATTATAGTCACCAACTAAAAGTAATGTTATTAAATGAGTCTCTACTAATGAACGCTATTAATATCTATAGAGTACTTAATGGTCGCTGATGCATTTAGCGTTTACTATTATAGATGATATCGTCTCCGTTATGGTTGCTGCGATTATAAGCTGTCACCATTTACACTGCAATTCAACTTATTTCGTCGTTGTCGCAGCGATTGTTACAAGAACAAGGGTATTGTTCTGAAACACACAAAAATACAAAAGAACTAAAAACCATGCAACGAACATCAGAACTTAATAACAGAATTTAGTAGAAATAGTTATAAAAGTATTTTTAGATCACTACTACTTCTTCACTTTTGCACCCTTTACTTGCTTAACCTTAGTAACATAAATTAGTAGAAATATTTTGCTTTAACTACACATAAACGCTGAACAAAATCAAAATTTGAAACCCTAAATACATGGTTTAATTAACAATTATGAGAGTTGGATATTCACTTTGACATTGTGTTTGATTTATTGTAGATGTTATAGATATAAGAATTACTTATATAAACATATCTATAATATCTTATTTATTTTTAACCTTCACTCCACTGCCTTCTTACATTATAAATAGCACTTAACCATGTAAATATATGAATACACATATGTACAAAGGAGTTCATCATTAGTCTCTTTCTCACGTCTCCACCACCATTCTTCTTCTATTTTTACTCACTTATATTAATATAATATATATTTAGAATTATTTTATAACACATTGTTATCACGATGTATTCTCATGTCAAGAAAGGCAAAATTCACTTTTGTCAAATTTGTTTTTATACATTTTTATAGTAGGTGATTAGGTCTCCAATATATATTATATATCTTAAATTAATTAATATGTTGTTATATTAGTCAAAATACCGTGTGGATGATTTGTTCTCCATAGATTTACTTATGTTCAGAAGACATTCTTTGAAAATCCTTAAAACCAAAAAAATGATTAGTTTTTAATTTTTTGATTACAAAATATTACAGAAGAACGACAAAAATTATAAAATGTCTATAAAACAATTAAAAATGTTCTAAAAGAACATAAAATTTCAAAAATATAACGGAGACATTTACCAAAACGATCGTGAAGAGTGTTAAGATAAAATGAGAAAATGTAAATATAAATTTGTTCCAGAAATTCAAATAAAAAATAAATAAATTGTCCAAAAGACAATTAATACATTTCAAACTATTGTCTTTTAATGTATCACAATTGCCAAGAAACAAGTGCTCCAGTTAGCTTACCCTTGATTTAGCTTGGCATAAGATGACAAGTTTAAATACCCAGTTCTAGATGGAGAGCTTAGGCTTGTAATCACTATTTGCAACGAAAACATACAATTTTTCATTTATAGATATACTTATGTTTCTCTCATCTCTTCACTCAAAAATTTCTTCCTCACCTCAAAAACTTTCTCTCTAAGAAAATCAATTTACTTCATTTAGTATAGTTCTCTCTACAATTTCTAGGTTTTTTTTCATTTGTGAGTATACCCCTGCAAAATTTTGGATGAATATGGTTTGCTTATTTGTATTATATATCTCTATGTAACCGCCTGCATATTTTTTTTTAAGTGCTAAATTAATATGTTGTTTTATGTTGTATTTTAATAATATTATGTTGAATATTTAAAATTAAATAATAAAATTTATGTTTACTATGCATAAAATATGTTAAATTTGGCTAAATTTGATATTAGTTCTACAACAAGGATGCACTTAAAAGGAAAAAAGCTCTTTAATACAATTGATAAGTCTAAAACGACTTTAGAAGAGCAAAAAAAACTAATACTATGTTATTTTTGTCCACTACATCCATGATGGTTTAAAAGATGAGTATATAAAAAAATCCATGCAGATCTTTGAATATCACTCAAAAATAGGTTTGATCACCAGAAATATGTGATTTTACTGAAAGCTAAACATGACTGGTTGAACCTCCGGTTTCAATATTACAAAAGTGTAAGTGAATATAATTACGCTATATTCAGAATTACTTCCAAGATAATGTTATGTGGAGAAAAATAAGTGATTGCGATATGATCGAAAAACTCTCCAGGAAATATAATGCTACAACAGCAATATCAAGCTAATGATACAATAAGTACTAGGAATTAATGCAAGTTCTTCTTGTAGCTGAACAAAATAATGAACATATTATGCTAAACATCACTTCCGTCCTACTGGATCAACAACATCCCTAGAAGCGAATGTTACATCCTCAAATTAAATTACTTATGGGCGTGGACGTGGTCGAGGTAATAATCGTTGTCGTGGACAAGGAGGATACTGACGTGGACAAGGGAGAAAGTCACGTCCCAATGATTTCAACAATGAAAAAAATAATAAAGAGTCTAGAAATTATTCCCCCTAAACTTATTTTTTCTTAAGAGAAAAAACATGGACTATTTTGCTTTTTTTTGTGCCCCCAAATTTTCAATCATTTATTATAAATCATGAAATTTAACGAATTACTAATGAAAAATCATTTGAAATTAAGTTTAAAATCGTTTACTGTGCATTTAAAAACTATGTTTAGTATATGAAACGACATCGTTTTTGTTAGGTATGTTTAATGAAAACAAAGAAACGACGTCATTTCATTAAAAAGAAAGGAATTTTATTTTTGATCCTTTGTGTTTTAAAGACTAGAATGGTTCTTCGTTTCTTCTTCCTCTTTTTCTCCATAAGCAAAATCGAAGGTTGAGAATGAGTAACTCTTGGGGGCAGTTAAGTTCATATCACCTTGAATCTTTCATAATATCATCACATGACATCATCTGATATTTTCTCAGGATACATAAAGAAGATTCACGCTGAAATGAACTTGTCTGCCCCGAAGAGTTACTCTTCTCAACTTTCGATTATGCTTAGTGAGAAAAAGAGGAAGAAGAAATAAAGAACTTTAAATTTTTTTTGCCCCAATTCGATTTCATTCACTAAGTCACGAAGGAGCCAAAAAAAATTTCTTTCTCTTTAATGAAACGACATTGTTTTTGTTGTTTTAATTAAACAAACCAATTAACAAAAAGGACGTCGTTTCATATACTAAACGCAGGTTTTAAACGCTACTTAAAAGCACAGTAAATAATTTTCAAATTTGATTGCAAATGACTTTTCATATGTAACAAGGGATTGAAAAGTTGGGGGCACAAAATAAATAGCAAAATAGTTCGTAGTACCGAAGATCCAATAATAAAAGGTCAAAAGGAAATAAAGTTTGAAAAAAGGAAAAGAAATTTGCTATAGGTATGACATGAAACGGCATTGGTCATGTACATACCGTACGCCAAAGTATTTTGCAAATCTACACCAAGAGTCACAAAAGAAAAAAAAAAAGAAAAACAAAGAGAAATCAACTTCGTTTATGGCAACGTTGGGCCTTCATTTTTATAATGAAGTTGGTCCTTATTTTGACCGTGAAGTTGAGCCGTCTTTTGATGGTATAAATAATGATACATATCTCGATGTGGCTGATTTCTTTGTTGATTCTATAGATATAAACAAAAATTAAAAAGACTAAAATCTTCTAGAAGAAGAAAGTATGATATGATGTATAAATAGTTATGGTTGCATGATGTTGTTTCTGTCTTGTTTTTGTTTGTAATATAGTTTGTGTCGTAATATAAAGTTTGTTTTTGTATAGCATCTTTTACGAATATTTTCAAATATAGAAAATATTGAAATTCGAAAACAAAGATGGAGATATGTGTCTGGCAGATAGTGTTACAACGCGTGAATACAAACTATTCCTCCTCCCTTAAAATTGACAATTCCATCAAAAGCGTGAATACTTATCTTGAGATGCAAAAATTATTATAAACTCCAGAAGAGCTTGTTTTTCAATGCCAATGAGAGCAAAACTAGAGATAGATATATAGATAATACCTTTCATTCCCCCAAATCTTGTAGAATTTTGTTGAATTTCAAAGATATCCACAAGAATGGATATCACATTGAAACTATGAATAAAAATGGTGTTGAATACATTTGCATTACATCAATCAATTTAGAAAAGAAATGTATATGAGAAAAGCTGACATTTTTATCCTCCATAATATATTTCACAAAAATAAACATTACTGAATCATATGCTACTTTAAACCTGAAGGTTACATCTACATTCAAAATCTGACATGAACGTTTAGGACACCCCAGTTTAGTCATGATGCAAAAGATTGTAGAAAATATAAATGGTTATTCGCTGAAAAATGAGAAGATTTTTCAAGCAAAAGAATTTTCATTTAATGTTTATTCTCTTAGAAAATTAATAACTCAACCTTCACCAGCCACAAAGTTGGGAAGGAATCTCAGGTATTCTTAGAAAGAATATATGGTGATTTATGTGGACTTTTCAATCCACAATGCAGACCATTTGAATATTTTATGGTATTAAGTGACGCATCTAATAGATGGTTATATATGTGTCTATTGAGCATACAAAATATGGTTTTTACAAAATTCATTGCCCAAATAATTAGGTTGAGGGCACATTTTCCTGATTATACAATAAATTAAGCAGGACTTGATAACGGTAGTGAAATTACTTCACAAGTCTTCAATGACTATTGTATGTCATTCAAAATAGATACTGAATGCATGGATTAGTGTTTGATCAAACGGTTACAAAATATTGCTAGGTTGTTAATAATGAGAGTAAGACTCCCAATTTCAATATGGGGTCATACAATTTTGCATGTTGCAGCACTGATTCAAATACGACCGAGTCCATATAATAAATACTTCCCACTAGAGTTAAAATCTGACCATGACCCAGATATATCTCACCTCCGTGTTTTTGGATGTGCGTTATTTCCTTATAGCACCACAGAAAAGATCAAAAATGGGACCACAAAGGAGATTGGGGATATAAATTGGGTATATATCATTGAGTATAACTCGGTGTCTTGAACCAAAAACTGGTGATATGTTTATGGCATGTTTTTCCGATTGACATTTTAATGAAGATAAATTTCCATCGTTAGGGGGAGGAACGAAAGAAGCTCCAATAGACACTACATGGTACACACCGTCGGAGTGACACCTTGATCCCCCTTTGAAACAACGTGAGGTGGAAGATCAGAAAATCGTGCATTTACCAATTATGACAATTCAAATACCAAATGCAAAGTCATATATACATGCTGTGAATGTTCCATCAAGAGTTATTTTTCTGGAAGAACAAATGATGGAAATATAGCAAATGAACCTAAGGTTCAGTTGAAAAGGAGGAGACCAATAGGATCAAAAGATAAGAATCCCCCAAAGAAGACTGATTTAGGAGAAATTAGTAAAAATGGTCCATAAGATCACTTTATCCATAGAAAAGTCTTGAAAACGAAAAAAAAAAAAAGATTTTCATCAACTATGCTCAAAACAAAAATATTTGGATTACAAATGAAATAGAAGATGATGATGAAATTTTCTCATTCTCTATATCAAAATAAATTGATAATGAATGTGATGATCCAGATTCAAACTCTATATTTGAATGACAGAAAATATCTAATTGGGAGAAATAGAAAATAGCCATGACAATTGAATTGAACTTCCTCAATAAAAAAAAATTCTTTTGATCTATTGTCATAACGCATGAACATATCAAACATGTTGGGTATAAATGGGGTTTTGTTCAAAAAAAATTTTAAAAAAAATAAGGTAACAAGGTATAAAGTTTTACTTGTTGCCCAAGGTTTTTCTTAAAGATCGAGAATTGATTAATGAATAAATATATTCCTTAGTAAGTGATGCAATTACCTTCACATTTTTAATGAGCCTAGCAACATCTAGTGTCGATTTAGTTAGTTTTGCAGATGTAGGCTATTTATCAGACCCACATAAAACCCAGTCTCAAACCGGATAAGTTTTCATAATTGGAGGCACTACAATTTCTTGGCGTTTCCAAACGTAGACTCTAGTTGCTATCTCCTCAGAGCATGAAGTAACAATTGCACTTCATGAAGCATGTAAAAAATGCGTATAACTTAGATCCATGACTCAACAAATAGTGGAAGTCATAAATAAAGAGCCAACAAAATTGTTTGATGACAAATGTTGCATGTGTCGCCCAACTCAAAGAAGTTAATATCAAGAGACACCGAAAAAAAACATATTCCTCAAATATTATTTTTTATACACAAGAACTCAACAAAATTAAGAAGTGAATATTCAATATATTCGTTCAGCAGATCTGTTCACAAAAGCGTTTTGCACTACAACATTCAGAAAACATGTTCATAGTATCGGAATACGTCAATTATGAAACTTATAATACCATATTTTTAGAGGAAGATTACGTTACTAAATTCTTTTTCTTTTATCATTACTTTTATCCTAGTGTATTTTTCCATAACAATGTTTTAAATAAGACAGTAATATATAATTATAAATAGGTAATTAAGGAAAAAGAAGAGTATTATAAATGTTATAAACATAGTAATTATCAATGTAAAATATCTACAAGATTTTATCTATTTTAAAATTTTCTCTGTTAATTATTACCTTCACTCCACCGCCATTTAGGCTTATAAAAAGCATTTAATCCGTGTAAATATATGAGAAACAAAACAAAAGATCATCATTTGTTTCTCTCACGTCTTCATCTATTTTTTCTCACTTAATATATGAATATAATATATATTCAAAATTATTTTAGATATTTTTCCTTTTATTGATCTCTATGGGTTCAAATTTAAGAAAGGGATATAAAGTTGTTAGCCCATTAGATTTTCTTAACTTTTTAAATTTTATTAACTGGACTACCAAAACTCAAATCTCAATATTCATATAATAATTTTTTTTTTATGGATGATCAATATTTATACACTAATGCCGGGAACAAATAATTTAGTGGTATAATTATTTTTCAAATTTTCAAAATATCAAGATTCAATTTTTTTCTTAGGATGTATGTTTTGGTATAAATTTCGATGAAAAACAATAATGACAATAATTATTTAATTAGACTGAAACATCAGGTGAAATTTAGGTGAAAATCTCCACCGGAATTCAATATAAAATAGTTGACGACATTAAGTGAATGGCAGCCTTATTTGAGTCTTGTGGAAATCAAATAACAATGACGTTAATTGTTAACTTAACAATCTGTCTTACTTTTACCTGTCAATATCTATCCTCTAATTCGACCCCAACAATAATAATATATATCTATCGTCTAAGTTTTAGAAATATTCTACTTTGTATTCATTATTTACATCTAATTTTCCAATTTCAAATAGACTCTAATCTCTTCAAAAGTAATATTGGAAAATACCGAATTCTTTGAATCTAATGATGAGAATAATGTAACATATGATTCGGATTTCATGAATTCAATCTTCCCATTATATATAGCAGTTTAAATACTCAAAAAATATTAGACTACTTTTTTCCATCATCGGTGTAATTAATTAATAATTAAAGAACTATGCACAAAATCTTCCTAATCATATCTTTGCTTTATACCCCTAAGCAGGCGTTTCAATATTTGACTTTGACTAATCTAGTAAACAGAGAGAAGAAGACGAGGAAATTGTCATCCGTGAAGCTGCTCCTTCTTTGACGGCATTTGAATCATTATCTTCTCCATCGGTCACTCGTTCACACCTTGGACACATGGTTAAAGCCGAGCTCGATAATGGCTTTAGAGCTCTTAGTTCTTCTACTTCTATTTGCAGCCTTCGATTTTGCTCCTTCAACGACCCAAACCATCTCTTTAGATACTCACATTCCATCTCCGTATGCTTTAGCTTACTCCTATATGATCAAATCTTATGATATTAATCAATGAGACAATCATATATATATGTACTATTGATTATGATTACATCATTTTGTAATTTTTAGGTTGTTTCATAAGGTTATTTTTATTATCATGTAATTTGTGTTTGGAAGACTATTCTACCGACCTTTGCATATTAACTATATGATTATAAACGTGTCTCTACTATGTGTTCACATGAGATACTATACTTCTATATAAGTGATTGCTTAATTGACCCGCAATGCCAATACGTAAGAATAAGATCATCTTGACATATATCATTTATATTGTTCCACACTTCTACTTCTAGTTATATTCCCCTTTATCAAAAGTATATATAAAGTTATGTAATGTTCACAAATATTCTCAACAAATTTTTATTTGCGATCGATGACATGTTCAAATGGAGAAAACATGTCTAGAATCCACCAAAATAGCTATTCCAAACGGATTCTAGACAGATTTTCTCCATCTAATATCGAATGACTCTATGTAATCATTCATGTGTTGTATATGTTAAAATACAGAGACATTGTAGAGAAACCATTACTAAAGTGATTGTTATGTGTCTTAGTTAAGTAATAGGTATACTAAATGGGAGAAACATCATAATTGTTGACTGGCCAAGAATGAGCTGAAAAAATAAAACACATCATTCACTGTCTCTAACTTTTTCCCTCATGTTCCCTTTCACTTTTTTCTTGTTGATGCATTCACATTCTAAATTTTGATTATGAATCATAGACATTTATACAAAGACCCGTATAGACACGAACATAAAGAGTACGGCCTTTCATGTGTCGCATAAATTTAGTGATAACAATATGCGTGGGAATCAACGTGAAATACTTGGATACAAAAAGAGTCACTTCCACTTTACGACATTTTCCTAAACTATATAATATGCTGATCGAATTATGGTTAGAATCTAAGTTACGATATATGTATCCCACACGATCTCCTAAATATATATAATTATTCTGTCAAACCCACTTTCTTTAATTAATATAATTATCGACCATTAATGATATATATCCAAAAAAGTACCCTACACACAACATGCCTCTCATTTAATTTATACGATAGATAATTCTTATTTTCATAAATTTATACGTAATATATACTAATGTTAGACCAAAATACGTACCGAGCTCGTCGATTTTGAAACCACACCTCAACTTGTCTTTGACTAAGCTTCAAAAAGGTAGCTAAGGCGTGTTTTTGCTGCTGTGGTTTCATAATCAGCCATCCCAAACATGACCATCAGAAAATTTTTAAAAAATTTATCTATCTTCTTTATCTAGTCAACGTCAACAAGACATGTACGAAATTTTTATTGTACAAATACTTAAAAATATATAGATATATACTTACAGGAGTTAAGGTATGGTTTTGTATGAAACTTTCTTCAAGGAGATGTGATTGTTCTTTGTTTAGACGGAGCTTTTTCCGTCGCCGGCCACCGGAGTTACTATCTTCTTCGTTGACATGTGGTATTGCACCGATCATACAATCTTCTTCCATCTTTGGAGTTTGGTTTATGTCAAAATCTCTTATCCCATAATGATCACCTACCAAAGTATATATATATATATATATACTTTATTTGGATATCTTTCAAAACTCTTTAGAAAGATATGATTCTCTC